>JAHBCN010017383.1:0-18342 GCA_019359885.1 Listronotus oregonensis
ATCTGCAGCTATAATGCAATGTTGTCGGATTGTGTTGATAGTTTTCAGAAGAAAAAAAGTTATAGTGACATACGAACATTCTCCATTTATAAAATTAGGATTAAAATTACATTTTTATACAAGTATCGCAGTGCTTGGAATTTCTTAAAAGGATTTTTTCGCTTTCTGAGATTAACCTATTTTTTTAGTTTATCTATACCTACTAATATTTTAAAGAGAAAAGATTTGATTTTGTTTGTTTGCATTGAATAGGCTCCGAAACTACTGGACCGATTTGAAAAATTCTTTTACTGTTAGAATCCTACATTATCCCTGATGAACATAGGGTAGGAATTTTTTTTTAGGAAACTCACCCCCGTAAGGGGAAGAATGGTGGGTGAAAGTTTGTATTGAACTTCATCATTTCTGGACTTAGAAGTATAAAAATTGGTATTTAGGCTTTTGATTATGATTAAAAATGATCTGTTTTATTATTTTTTAGATTACATCTGTTGGGGAGGTTTAAATGGGGATGAAAACTACATGTACAGAAAAATTGTCATTTTTGAAGTTGTAAATATGGGAGTTGGTAATTAGACTTCTGATTACCCAGAAAAAAAGGAGGCTTAAGCTAAGAAAGAACTTTAGGAAACTCTCCCCTAAAAGAGTCAAATTTTTAAAATAACATCCCTTGGGGGTTAAAATATAAAAAAATCGTTGGTATTGAATTGTTAATATGGGTGTTGATAATTAGGCTTCTGATTACCCAGAAAAATAGGAGACGTTAGCCGACAAAGGATTTTGGGGCTGGGTGAAAGATTATATGAAACCGCACTCATAGTACAAAATAATAACAAATGAAATATGATAAAATAAAAATTGCTCATTCGCACGACGCGCGCTACACCGCGTAGTGTGTGACGGAAGACGAAGCGCCGAAGCGCGGGAAGCGTGATCTCATGTAACGCAATGAAGTAGAAGGGGAGGAAGAAGCAATATTCCGGGAAAAAAACAAAACAGCCAAAACTGTGTAGACCACGCGGGCGAAATGCTAGTTAAGGATAATATCAATAATCAAAGCAATATCGTTAAAAAAAAGAGGAATTATTCTTAGTTACGTTTAATACCCAGTAGGGAAAATTCTAATTTTTTTTGTAGAAATTTTAGATTGAGTAAATTACTTTAAATAAACAAAAACAAAACATGGTTGGGTAGTATCAAAGATGCTGAAAGAAATCTTTTATGTATCATAATATACCTGGCGCCTGCGTAACTATACATTGATTTGAAAACACGGCAAATATTTTTCTTTGCCTATCAATGAAGCATCTCCCAAGTATCTTTTCTCATAAAGATTAGTTTCGGCGTAATTACGATTTAAAGTTCACGTCTGGCCTTTTAAATTTGTCGTCAGATCAAAAAGCAATGTGACATGTGACGACACAAGGGTTGCCGAGTTCCAATATTAGTTTTTTTGCTTCGTTAAATTATTTTATTCAGAGCAAAAAGTGAAAATCTATTACGTTTCTTTATTTTAATTTAAGATAAATCTGTTTAATGACAATTAAATGTGCAACATAATAAATGTAATGAATAATTACCCTTTAAAAGCCATGACAATTACCACAAAAAATAATACATTAAAAAAAACAAGTTAAAGCTCTAAAAACTGTTTACTATCGTTTGGAGAAACACCTCGTAAATAATCATATTTTCTCTCCTGCGGCTCCGAATAGTGCAATACGTAGTGCCATTATTTATGCATCCCTTTACAATCCAACTTCAGGAGCCCCAATCTTCCCAATTTATTCGTTTCCTATCTTTAGAACATCTAAAGAGTTCATTCTACTACTAAATCTTTAGGACCATTCCATTTTACAAATCTATTTACAAACGCGGTTATTTATCTGATTCTTTGGAATTTTTGTGCTCAAGCCTCACCATTCTTTTTGACGCAGATTACTTGTGTATTTGGACTTCATTGACGAATTTGTGCTTTTTTGACGATATTTATTCGACAATTTTAGGGGTTTTTATGCCACTTTTACCACATATATACACCAATTACAAAATTGTCATATTTTGTTACTGAGCCTATTCTTTGTTTTAGGGGTATTTTTATTGATATGGTTGGCGATCTAATAATATTTAGATAACATAACAACTACCCTGACTTTTTTAAACTTAAAAAAAACTAAAAAAAAAATGATTCCTATACCTTATTACACGTAGTAGTTAAAATTAAATCATTAACTAAATTAAATCGTTAAAAAAACTTACGTTTTTACTATAACACTGCAAATCCAAAAACAAACTTTTGCAACTTTAAACAATACCTTATTAATAAAGTTTTTAATAAAACTACTTTAAAAATAATGTTTTGCTAAAATAAACAACATTCATACCTGCCCTCATTTTCAATCCTAAACCTAATTATTTTTATTACTATTTAAAAGTTAATTCATGGATTTCCGCTTTTTTTAATTATATTTAAACTTACATATTAAAAAGTCATAATGAAAAAATAATCCATCCTTATACAATTAAATTCCAGCTATATTTTCGAAGTTGTACAAATTTTGCTCTTTGACAACAAGAAATTATAAATATGTTGACAAAATAAGTGCCTAAAAATGATACTTCTATAAAAACCTGGCAACATAGATATCGGTTTTATTAATATTACCTGAACGAGAAGCGCTTTCTGGCGGCCAGGTAGAATTCTCATAACTGGTTTACTGTTTTTTATACATTCATAAAAGGTCGACAACCGAAACGTATTATAAGCTCGTACGAATAGCTATCACTAGATGTCTCTAGGTCGGTGTTATAGATAACTATATGGCAAAGTTAACAATTTGAAGAATTCTGTATTAAATAATTATGTTTTTAAAGGATTTAAAAGGGTAAAGTCAATTACAAATATGAATAGATGTTACTAACAAGGAATATAGATGTCTCTAAGATGCAAAATTTTAAAAAAATATATTTTTACAATTAACAGCTACATTATGCCACAAAATTCTTGTAACATTACATCATCAGCGTATCCATTGACATTATAATCAGTTCTTTACAGGTATAAAATCTGCACAGCGAAAAAGATAAACTTTAAGAATTTTTATTGCTTATTTTATTGAAAAACTTCTGGCCTGCCAAAGGAAACAACCTTATTTTAATACATATTTTTATAAATTCTGTTGGCACTACGCGGCTTTTAATGTTTTTAATGCACATTTTTGTTTAATTTAGGTACAGTACTTAACTAGTTTTTATAAAATTCTGGTTCCCAGGTGGGCTGGATTTAACTTTTTGCCGCCCATAGGCTAATATATTTTTGAGCCCTAATATGTCAATAATTTTTGGATATCAAAACGAAAAATTTATCATTAAAAGAATGTCAACTTTACTAGTAATTCTTAAAAAAAACAATTAAACAACAGTAAATTATATAGAAAACTAAATAACAATTTTTTAAAACAAACAAATTTTATAATATAAAAATGGTAAAACAAATAAATATTTTTTTGAACTATGTATTATTTAATTATAGGCAAAACCATGTACTAACATTTTTCTTCAAACCTTTTTTTTTGCAAAATCCTTAATCATATCATTAAAATTAACGATAACAATTTTTAAAAAATTAATGGTAAATTTGCCGCCCATAATATTTTCCGCTCTAGCCTTTGCGTAAATCCACCCTTGGTTTTAGATATTTAACCCATTTGCCACCCACAAAATATTAGCTCGCAAGGCCTCACAAGTCTCACAACACTACCTAAAATGTTTAAATTGACGTCACTCCATAGCACCATTTTGGTACTTTGGTTAGATGTCCAGAAATCATTTGATAAAGTTGTGCACAAAGCCTTGTTTTGTTTAATGATCTTTAAATTTAAGTTTCCTCTAGGGATTGCGCAAGTCACAGGCAATTTTATTTAAAAAAAAGGTGATTTCTGGTCAACCTGCAAACATTACATTCTGCAATCAAAGCAATATTTTTTGGTTTTGATTTTTAAATTTGATTTACTTTTAGAAAATTATATTTTATAAACATCAGTACTCGTAAATGAGAACATGGTAACTGTTTAGATGTGTTGTTAATGTAAAATCAACATGATTAGTTTATTTTTTTGAGTTATCAAATATTTTCATTCCTAAATTTCACCAAATAAAGAATATTAAAAAAAAATCAAAAATTTCAATTTTTCTATTGAATTATTTTTTTAATATTTAAAAAATCCAAAAAGTAATTCATTTTGTTTTTTTTTTAATTGTTTGTCTTTACACGTAGAATTGCTAAACTTAAATGGATGCATTTTATTGACGAAAAACTTAAAAAACACTAATTTTTTTATTGTCAAAATAAAAATTAACACGGATTTTTTTAAATTTTTCTTTAAAAGATTCGTAAGATTCACTGTAAATTACAAAAAAATGAAAAAACATGTCAATATCTCTATTTTTCGATTTTTCATGGCCAAAAATAGGTGGGGTCTCGAATTTAAACAATAAACAATTATTAAGGACTTAAAGCTATGTAATAATTTTAGATAAAAAACTTAAAACATTAGGATTTACAGTAAATATATGATTATCAATAAACCTATGTCCCTATAAAATGAACATAGCACTTTTACATACTTAGTCACTTTTTCTCCCTGATGTCTCAAAGTATACCATGTTAGCTCTTGCCTTCATTTATGGATTATACCTGCCGACAGCAATAAAACTGCGGATTGGTAGGTATTAAAGGACAGAACATTAGGGGCGGACTTTAATAATTTGCTAACAAATATTCCTGGATTTCAGTTTTTGAACTTGATGAAGCTGGTGCTTTGTGTAGCAGACGGCTGTGGTAGCTTGCGTTATCCATGATAATAGCACTGTTGTTTGGAATATTTTTCAAAAGATAATTTTGAAACCAGTTTTCAAAAAGTTCTGCACTTGTATCCTCATGATAATCCAAGCTAGAATCCTTAATATTCTTTGCAGACAACAGCAAGCACACCGAGAAAAATGAAATGGTTAACTTAACATATTTTGAAGTGTCAATTTGTAGATGCTTGATTTGACATTTTTTTTCTTATATCAACAAAAAATATGTTGGATTAACAATTGTGAAACGATTGGCTGTACATGAAAATAATGTTGATTATATTGGTGTTGTTACAAACATTTAAGTTGGTTAATTTTAAATTTAAAACATTAATTTAGTTATTTTAACCATTTGCTATGTTCGTGCAACCAGAATTTTGTGTTTGTTTCACTATAATTAAATTTTTTGTCTGAAACTGCTATTTGTATTATTCCAATAAATAAAATTATTCAAATAATTACTTGTTCTATTTATATGAACCATCTAAATTGTTAAACAACCAAATTCAACCCTTCCAAAATCCTCCAACGACATTATTTGAACAAACGTAAATCCTAAATCGTTCCAATAAAACTCTAATTTTTAACATTTTGAACCCAAAATTGAAATATAATTAAACCTCCAAATTTTAATATTCTTCAAACCTAAGTTAAATTCTAAGTTAATTGTTTTTTGAAATTCGGTAAAGGTAAGAAAAAAACCAAAATTATATTTACTACACTTAAGAAAAAGCATTATATACAGAAAATTTAGAAGGTGTTAGATACTTTTTAACATTATGTTTAACTATACATGGTGCTCTTCTTGAAAGAGGGCAAAAAAATATATCGTTGGGCCTAATTTCAATTTCACCTTTTCTTACTTTTAACTCTATTTTAGTGGCAAAGAATACAAAACTTAACCAATAAAAATAGGCTCTTTTAGAACTGTTTTTTGAACAGAAGCTTAAAAAGCATTAAGGTATCTAACCTAAAGTTATAAGTTTTGAGAATGGTCTCACCGGAAAAAAATAATTTATTTGTTACTTCCACGATTTTTTATTAAATTGAATTTAAAAGTAAAAAAATCTACCATGTAGGTAATTTATGAGTTTAATAATAAGAAAAATTTTTTAAAACTTTAAAACACCAGGTACATAATTTTTTTTAAAAATTACCCATAATGTATATTTTTAGGAACTAGATAAAAGTCTGCCATAGTGTTAATTTTAATTATTTCACTTATAATTAGTGATTTCTAATTAAATTGTTAATTGCAATTTTCATAAACAAAATAAAACCCTTTTTAATGTTCTAGAATATTAAACGTGGCAAGTTTTACTTCTCGATTTCGCGTCGCGTGGTCGCCATCATCAGCTGCTTAACAGCACAAATTCAACCAAAAAGCTGCATTTTGCAATTCGAACTCCAAGTTGAGGAGGAATTGGTTTGTTTGTCATATGGTGGCAGCCGTTAGCATTTACAATGGGAAAATTTTTCCCATTGTAAAGTAGTTCCCAAGTTACTAGATATTTATTTTTTAGAAAAACCACCCACATGTGCCATAATTTTTGAGGGCGAAATGATTTTCTCCTCTTTACTTTCAGTATCTTTAATTCTGTGTAGCAGGGTTGGGAGTCGATTTCAAAATTTTAACTACAAAGGGGGGCTAAGAACCCTTATTTAAAAGGTTAATATATTATCTTTGTAACGGTGTGCCATTTTATATATTTTGTTCAGTGATTTTCAAAAATAACCTTCACAGTTTAATATACTATTTTTAACCAAGCAATATTTTTTCAACAGCAAAGGAAATTAAATAGGGGTTTGGTTAAACTTTGTTGCGAGGGTATAATATCGCATGATAATATTAAATAGAAATAGGTACATATCTATTTGTTATATATATTTTTTAAATAATAAGTTTTATGATAGACCATAACAAATTACCTATATTGTGACTAAAATTATTATACTTATTATGCAAAATGCTTATTAGGCGTCAAGGTCGGCGTCAAGTCGCATTTATATGTTCTGTTTGTATGTTTATTTTTTAACTCTTTAAGAACATGATATTGATTATGAATCTCTTATGGATTTGGATAATGAGTGCCTCAAAGAACTTATCCCAAAAATAGGGCCAAGAATAAAATTTTTAAAAAAGTTATCCATGGTAAAAGAAATAGAAAACATGGGAATGATTACCTCTCCGAACGTAAGTATAAATAGCACTTTAAACCATAAATAAATATATATCTTTTTAATTCTTAAAAAAATATATATTTTACAGGGTGTTACAAAATATGGTGAAAAACTTTTTTTGGTAATTTTTCATTTACCGGGCCCACGGCCGATTTTAACCAAATTTGGCATACGGGGGTTTTTTGGGACGCTGATCATGGATCTGAAGTCAGTTTTCGTCAGACACGTTTCGTTTTCTAGATATCCATCATCAAACTTGAAAATCAAACTAAACGCATTTTTACTGTATTCTCCCTTCTTTTTGCACAAAATTGGTGATTTTTATGTAAAATGAACACGAAATACGAAAAATTAATACAAAAAGTCGTGATTATCCTTACTTTACTGCGTTTTTGGGTATAATTAGGTCTTTCAACTTCTTGTTCAATATGAAAACAATTGAATATATCAATTCCAAAGCCTTCATTTGAATTTCTTAATAGTCTTTGGAAGCTTTGAAATTTGGCAAATTAACTTAGAAAAATAAAAAAAATACGAATTTTTGAATAAATTTTAAGTATTTAGTGTTAAGTTCGTATAAAAATCACCAATTTTGTGCAAAAAGAAGGGAAACAATAGTAAAAATGCGGTTTGTTGGATTTTTAAGTTTGATGATGGATATCTCGAAAACGAAACATGCTACAAAAACTCACTTCAGATTCGTTAAGCCAAAAATGCCCTATACCAAGTTTGGTTAAAATCGGCTGGAACCCGGTAAGTGAAAAATATCCTTTTTCATCTTAACTGCATCTATAAATATTTTCTAAATACCTAAATAAAATCAACAAATATAAAGGATATTGACATAGAACAAAGATATTACTAAAATGATGCATTTTAAATATTTTATTATCTACCTGTCTATGGTATTTACTTTTTCCTAAAAACAAAAGTTTCCTGTTTAAACTAAAGTTTAAATTCACTAAAAAGGATTAAGGTTTAAACCCGGTCCAGTTGCCATGGAAATTAAAACTTCTAGTTGAGCAGTTGTGCTTTATTCATGACATTATTAAAATTTTGACAGCACATGTCACCATATAAACCTTTTTATACAAAGAAAGACGCTTAAAATTTAAAAGCTATGCGTTGGAATAAGTAAGTAAATTCAATTTTTTTTTTCAAAATTTAGCACATTTTACATTTTCATTGATAAAAAAAAAGAAAATACGACTTTATTGCCTTACATTGTATACTATATTATAACTTAGATGGCTTATTCTTATAATTGTCAGTTTAAGCCCATATAAGGTCTTCAGTTTAGACCATCTCAGTGAATATGGATGTTAAAATTTAAATATTTTTATCCAAAAGGAAAGTTGACATTTTTTGAAAGTGTGTGACTAATAACAGATCCCACTAAAAAAATCACATTTCAGTGTGGATATAGTTTAATTTAGTTATAAATAGGCAATGTCACATAAAATGTGATATAATTAAATGCAGATTTTTTTTTTTTTTTTTAAAAGATACAGGGTGATTTAAAAAACATAAATATCATCGCAATGAATTCCTTGAATAAAAATAAGTTTTTTTTTATAAAAACACAGCTTCTGAGGAAAAACTATCCTATTATGGACCAGTGGTGTAGCTTTGGTCAATTTTACTATTACTTCATCATAACTTTTTTGGTATTAACAATATTAACAGTTTGGTACAGGATTTCCATAACAAAAAGCTAACTATTAAATTAACTTGATAAACTTAACGGCTATCGAGATATTCCAATTTTAAACTTGCGTGGTACCCAAAAACACTTAACATTAAGGCAATACTAATTTTTACAGAAAATGTTTAAAGTGTCCACCTCTTGCTCGAATACATGCATTTGATCTTTGTTTCGTTGATTTTTTGTAAAATTTTGAATTTTTATTAATTTTGAATATACTCTTTTCATGTCTTTTTAATGTAAAGCTACTAAGAAAATAGGTATCATGTATTAAATTCTTAATTATATTAATACCAAAGAGCTATGACGATATAATGGTAAAAAAAAATATAAAATTTCCCGAAACTACGCCACTGGTCCATAATAAGAGTAACAAAATTTTATCATTAGAAGGGGTATTTCGCTTAATGTTTTAACTGTACCAAGTTTCATTTAAATCGTAAAACCCAATCTGAAAATAAAAGGAAAATCCTAATTCTAAAATTCTTTCTTTTATCCTAAAAATGGGGTCACCTTGGTGCTAGGTTTATGTATCATTTTGGTATTATCTTTGGCCAAGGAACCTCCCATAAGGCGATGTCATATGTTTTTTGAATTACCCTGTATATGCTTTCAATTCACAGATTTATATTTAAATTTGTCATGCCTTTTTAGAACACCCTGGATAATATTTTTATATAAAAAAGTACCCCAAAATGCAGCAAAGAAAATATTTATATTATTAAGAAAAAACGTATATATGTGAGGTTCCTTGGCCAAAGATACTACCATATGCACTAAATAAAAAAA
Source organism: Listronotus oregonensis (assembly GCA_019359885.1). Taxonomy (NCBI): domain Eukaryota; kingdom Metazoa; phylum Arthropoda; class Insecta; order Coleoptera; family Curculionidae; genus Listronotus; species Listronotus oregonensis. The sequence continues at coordinate 9,536 of JAHBCN010017383.1, forward strand.
CTTTATTGTTTATGTTCTCCAAAGTATTTTATTTTGATATTTAAATTTTTTTTTGGTTAAGGATATCAAACAAATAAACTTATTTTTTAACATAATTGAAAATTGAGAATAAATAAACTAAAATGTATATAATTTTTAGCAATCATTTACTGATTGTACAGATAGCTCTGACTCTGCACTACAAATAGATAAAGAAGTGGAAAACCAAACAATCAGCATAATCAGTTTAACAGAAGGTTCAAACTTTAAACCCAAATTGAAATAAAAAAACTAGCCTTTAAATCGGCCACTGAAAGGCAGTATGCCTTTTGTACCAATGAAATTGCTTTTGAAAATCCAGTATCTCTTCAAGTGCATAATCTTGACTTAAAATTATATCTAGAGCAAACCACACAAGGTCGCTATATTTTGGCAATGTTTAGCAAGGAAAAAAAACTGAGTAAAAAAACCCGAGATTTGCTTGTAGAGTTAATTATAACCGGAGCATTACAACAGGGCCTGTAAGTTGCTTAACATCTAAAAAATTTTAATTCCACATTACATAATTTAAGTGATAGTACTGAATAAACAAATACATTTCCTAAAGCTAGAAGAATTCTGTTAAATAACCAAAAAAAAAGTATAATAGTTTTCATTAAATTAATTAATTAAAATGCTTTTTGGTAATTTTGTGGCGTACTTGTCAGTAATATTATTTATTCGTTTTTTTTAGTAAATGTGAAGTAAGAAAAATATCTTATTTGCAGAGATTTTTGCACCTATAATTTTTTAATGTAAACTGCATTTTTAGGAATTTTACATGAACCGACTTCCAGCTTTTGGCTGAAAAAAATTAGGAAAGTTTTCTTTTTAAAGGGATTCCAAGGGTAACTTTTAAATTTGATTGGGGTTCCCGACATCCAGCCCCAGTATCTACAATTACCTCAAGTAAGCATTTATACTTTATATATGTATATACGTTATGACTATGATAGGTGCCTGAAAACTTTAAATCTAAGTAGGTATAGATTTCGTTACCCTCATTTTGGTACTTCTCATCTAATGCATAAGGTTGTTTTAGGTACCATGAATTTAATTTCATATAGAAAATTATTATTAAATTAGATGTTGTTAAATATGATAAAAAAAAGATGAAAGAAATTTTTTTATAGTTTTAAAAGACCTTTTGCTAACCTGACAAAATAAAACAAACCTTTTTAAAAAGTTGCTTTTATTAAACTTCTGGTAATTTTTAATATATTCTTATTTATTTATGAGTAATTTAAAAACATCTTAAAATCCTTTTTCCCCCTAAGTCCTTCAGACATTTTTTGTTATGTTTTTGTTTTTATTTATACAGGGTGTCCGGGGTAAAATTTAACAAGAAATATTTATTAGTGTTCCTTATTTAATTTCTAAAAATCTACTTACGATAAAACTTGACCTTCCAAATTTCAGTTAAAGTTGCTAACAGTAACTTTTTCAAAATATTGGAAGGGATACTGCTGACGATCAGTGTCGTGGGAACATAGAGGTGATTAGGTATTAAATGCCATACTTGTTTTCGCTTTGCGCTGTATGGATTTTTGAAACTTTGACTGAACACTATTGTTAATAAAATATTTGCCTTGTTAAAAAGATTATTTGTAAAATTTTTGAGTTTTGTTAAATATCGTTGTTGGCGGTTAGCTAAAAAATATAAAGCCGATTAAATTTTACACATTAATTAAACAAAATAATATTTAAAAGTAATTTTCTTGTAGCTACTTTAAAAAAGAATTACATTAGAATTATAAAAATATGTATCATACAGGGGAATTCAAAATTTTTCCAAAAAAAGTAAAAATTTGAATCGGAGGCTATAACTTGATATATAAACCTAATTTTTGATTCTTAATCATTTTTGTTTTGGTGTATTTTTTAGAATAAGGGCACTTTACTCCTACGCAGTTCCCAATTTTTTTTTACTTACCTTGTATATTTCTTGACTTTTAATAAAAATAACTAGTGCTAATATAGTGTGGAATCATGCACCAACTTTTATAAAGAATAAAATTTTCTGACAAATTACAAATAAAAAAGTTTCCCATTTGTTGCAAACTTAATGGACCACATTGTATATATAATAAAGGGAATACAAAATATTACCTTTACCTAATTTGTAGGTGATGCAGTTAAGGAAAGCATAAATTGGTTAAAAAATTGGTCTGAACCATGGGATTTAGTTGAACAACATTGGCAAAATACTTTTTCAGTAAGAAGATTAAGTACTGTAACTACAGTGGAATTTTTTTTGCAAGAGTGGCCTATATTAAAAAACAAAAATTCTACTTGTTTGGTAAGAAAGATAATAAAACCTTTAGAACTAAAGATGTTTTATTTTTTATTTTTGTGTTTTTAGATTGATGATGACTTTGGGAGAATGTTTCCAAACACCATAAACATACTATTTACAAAATGGGATGATTTCTTCTCAAAAGTCATGGTTTTAAAACCATCTACAATTGACAAAAAGACCGAAGTTTTGTTTGACTATTGGTCACTAGATTTGACAGAAAGTAAGGCATTTATAAGATAATGTGTACTTATGATTCTTATTTACTTTTTATACTTTATTTTACAGATAGCAAAAGATCTATCGAACTAATGCTTTTGGCAACGTTATTGCCCCCTAAAGGAAGAATAAAATCTTGGAAACCGTCGATTACTGAGTGCCTGGAAAGCATGATACGTCATATTCACGTAAGTATTTTATCTTACATTTTAATTCCTTATTGTAATGGTCTATCATAAAAAGATGCACATACAAAATTAAGTGGTATAGTGTGTGTGTGTGTGTGTGTGTGTGTGTGTGTGTGTGTGTGTTTTAAGATACCTAATTTAATGTTCCAAACTATACACATACATCGTAGATCTTTATTTTATTTTCAGATTCCTGGTGATTTGGAAAATTTTGTCAGAGAACATAAAAATAAAGCTACAAGGCCTTTGCAGCCCTATCTGATTGTCTTGGGTGAAATAACATCTATTAATAGTTGCTATATTGTTATCGATGAGTATATATTTCCAACAAAAAGTGATATGCAGGGTTTTGATACTCTATTTAAAATGTATCACGTTATGTGCATTGAATATCCGTTAGAATCAGAACACATCTGGCTATTAATACAAAAAGCAATTTTCAAAATAGATACTAAGTGGGACAAACAAATTCCATATGTATTAACCCTACTAAATGATCTGTTTTCTGACTGAGTGTTTTGTATGCAGTCTTCTAATTTTTCTGTTGTTTTGTTAATTAAATTTTATCTATTTTATTCGTACTAAACTCTTAGAATATAATTATACAGCGTGTCCCACGCAGTTCTTGCCATATGGGAAAATTTTTTACTGACAGTCGAAACAAAATCATTTTGATGTAGAAAAGTTCTGCTTATTTAAAAACTAAAATTCCCTACGCAAGAAGTTTAAAAATACCAGCAGTATACAGAGTAGCGACAAAAACGTAAAATTTATCCAAGACTAAAGTACCCTTATTTTGCAATATTCAAAGAAAAGTTATTTAAAGGAATTATTTAGAATTAATTTTTATATCTAATTACGAAATCACAGCCACCTACGAAAAATATATATTTTTGTATTTCAGTAAATCAGAACGAAATAAAAAAAAAGCTTTAATATAAAAACAAATTAATGTATCACTTATAACAAAAGAAAATTAGTATAATTCAAATTTTAATATAGCCACCTTCTTTTTCCATGCATTTTTCTGTTAACTTTGGAGAATTTTGAAACAACTTTTCTCAAAACAACTTGAGGGATTTCTCGAGCACACTGGGTTATTATCCTTTCTAAGCTATCGATATTTTGAAATGGTCGGTGAGAATACATTCTTCCTTTAAATATCCCCAAAGGAAGTAATCCAGTGGTTCAGGTCGGTGACCTTCTGCCGGCCAATGAATTTCTGAAAATCTTCCTATCCAACGCCCCTGGAACATTTCCTGAAGAAACTCGTTAACAGCTCGAGAACTATGGCATGGCGCACCATCATGCTGATACCACAAAGTATTTCTAATGTCACGTGGAAGGCCATTAATAAAGTCAGACAACTGATTTCCCAAAAAATGAAGGTAAACATCCGACGTTATATTACCCCGGAAGAAAAATGGGCCTATCAGTTGATTATCTAAAATTCCGCACCACACATTTGTCTTAAAAAGAAAACTGATCCCGACACTGGATAACAAACCGCGGGTTAGCTGTACCCACCATCGATAGTTCTGGGAGCTAACAACTCCATTGGACGTAAAACAAGCTTCGTCAGAAAAATTATTTTTCTATAAAGATACGGGTCGTCTTCATGCATACCTTGATACCAAGCTGAAAAATCAAACCGAAAATCAAAGTCTCCAGGATGCAATGTGTGGACAAAGATGGGTTTATAGGGATGAAAATGATTTGCTGTAAGAACTCTTCCAGCAGTAGATTTACAGACTGAGCGCCTTTCATTTCCAGGAAGTACTTTTTCCATATTTCTCAAGGAAATCTTGGGATTTTCAACAACGGCTTGGATAATTTGCAAGTCAAAATCTTCATCATCTTCGACCTGAACTTGATTTTTTTTATTGAATCTGTTTTCTACACTTCTACTACCTTTAAATTTTGCCATTATGTGTCCAATAGTTTGATAAGATACAGATATTTCAGGATGCCTTTCATTGAAAATCTCAGCGGCTTCTCTAAAGGTTTTGTAGTTGTCACCCACAATTAAAACAATTTCAATCTTCTGTTCCGTGGTTAGTTTTGGAGGCATAATAAATCAAAATGATAAATGGATAAACTGAATTTATAACTGTACTTCTGACTAGAAATAATGTCAGTGTTTATGTCAGTTATTATTGGCATAGTTACCTTCAGGTCCGATAATTACCTTTGTTAATTTTTGACAAATTTTTTAATGTAAAATAAAAAATACCCTTTTTTTCGTAGGTGGCTGTGATTTCGTAATTAGATATAAAAATTAATTCTAAATAATTCCTTTAAATAACTTTTCTTTGAATATTGCAAAATAAGGGTACTTTAGTCTTTGATAAATTTTACGTTTTTGTCGCTACTCTGTATACTGCTGGTATTTTTAAACTTTTTGCGTAGGGATTTTTAGTTTTTAAATAAGCAGAACTTTTCTACATCAAAATGATTTTGTTTCGACTGTCAGTAAAAAATTTTCCCATATGGCAAGAACTGCGTGGGACACGCTGTATAGTGACTATTCAATAACAAGGTCAACAGTTCAAAAAGTTGTTTCCGATGTAAATATCATATTTTCAGAACCACTAGAAATGCTTAAAGAAAAAATCTTGAATCATATTCCAAATCATGAGAAAGATGAACCCATTTCAAAACCTACATTCTGAATTTTTGAGAGTGCAGCATTTTAGTAAAAATGAGTATTTTTTTCCTGTTCAAAGTTTACTTATTGGCCAAAGAATAAATGACAAAAAGGTTAATAACAAACAAATCTTGGATGTGACCGATTGTCATATTCAGTATGTACCAATTAGCCAAACTTTAAAAGCGTTTTTAGAAATACCAACAATTTTTTCGTCCATTATAACATATATTTCTATAGTTTAACAAATGACGTAGGAATTGTTTATAACATTATGCAAAGTCAGCTGTGGTCCGAGATGAATAGCAAACATGCTTCCAAACTAATATTACCTATATTTTTATATTTTGATGATTTTGAGGTCGGCAACCCTCTTGGAAGTCATGCCGGTATCCATAAAATTGGTGCTTTATATTTTAGCTTGGCTTGTTTGCCCCCAGAATGCTCATCTCAACTTGAAAATATATTTTTAATTTCATTTCATTTTGCCAGTGATCTTAAACAATTTGGAATTAAAAGTGTATTTAAGACTGTCATAGAAGAACTAAAATATTTATATCAAGAAGGGCTTAATGTAAATATAAATGGTAGTATAAGGAAAATCTATTTCTGTGTTAGCATTATTCTTGGTGATAACCTTGGCATCCATACTTTGTTGGGCCTAACTGAGAGTTTTAGTTCTAACCATTATTGTAGATTTTGTCAAGTAAATAAAAGTATTGCCCAGAAGCAGACTTTGGAAATAACTTCCCTCTTAAGAAATTCCGTAAATTATGACATAGACTTGGCTAACTTAAGCAACGGCGTGACTGGTGAATGTATATGGAATAACCTTCCAAATTTTCATTTAACACAGAACTTGTCTTATGATATAATGCATGACATATATGAAGGAGTTTGTCGATATGATTTGGGAAATATTCTTTTTCAACTTGTTTTTATTGATAAATACATATCCCTTGATGTAATAAATAATATAATTAGATATTTAAATGTAAATAAAAATAAGCCACCATTAATAACTAAAAATCAATTACAAAAAAAAAACATCTTATTATGTCTGCTTCTGAAATGAGAACCTTAACAAAATATTTGGGTGTTATAATAGGAGATCTTGTTCCTAAGTCTTGTCCTTACTGGCATATTTATCTTCTATTATGTGACATTATAGATGTTGTAGAAAGTGAAGCTGTTATTACAATGTATAATTCAAGAACATCATGAGCTTTACTTGGAACACTTTGGAGACTTAAAACCCAAACACCAATTTTTAATCCATTATCCAAGACTGCTTAAGCTAGTAGGCCCTTTAAGCAACATTTCGTCTCTGAGATATGAAGGGCATCATCGGCAATTTAAATCGGCTGCAAATGTATCCCTGTCTCGAAAAAATATCTGTTATACTCTTGCTATGAAGAATCAGTTGGCTTTTTCATATAGACTTTTAGCAAAAAAATTGTTTAGAGATATCGAGTATGGTTCTGAAAATATTTTTTTCTTAAAATATGGTTTGGAATATACCTATTTCTTGAAAACTTATGGCCAAGAAGTGGTAGATAACTCATTTGCAACTAAATTTGTTACAATTCATGGAACCAAATATTCCAGTGGATTAGCTTTACTATTAGCGTTTAATGATTATTTACCTGTTTTTGTAGAATTAATTTTTATCTTAGTTTATAATCAAGTCAATATTATTTTTATAACAAAGAAAATAAAAACACTTAATTTAAATCAGCACTTACATGCCTATGAGGTAGAGAGCAGTGATTTGTTTTGTTGCGAATATAAAGATCTTATAAGTACTAAACCCTTATCACTGGCTCTGGTTCTAAATATATTAGTCTTTAAAATATTTTTTAAACGTAAAAACTATTTATATTCTTTAAAAAAACTACTGTAATATGTAAAGAACCCTTAGAATGTAAACTCACTGTTTGAGGTACTGATTATTCTGTTTTCAAAAAGTGTATATAAAATAAACTGTATATACAATATTTTTATTTTATTGTTTTTTTTTTACCTAGGCCCCCGGTGTGTATTCTAGCATATTTGTATGTTCACTGAACATCGCTCATAAATGTTTAGGACAACACATTTTAACGTTCAGTTAACCTTTGTGATCTTTGTTTTTAAACAATTATTAATGTTTATGTAAACGTTAATATATTTAATTCACTATATTGGTTTTGTTAGTATAACAATGTCAATATATTTAAACCAACAACTTTAAATTTTAATTCAACGATACAAAGTTGTTCTTTTAACAAATAGCTTTAAATTAAATTACAATGGTGCAGGTTATTGCAACATTTAAAATAGTTCAGGGGACCCTTCGATTTCTTGCCGTTACTCTAATTTGCAGTTCTTTAACAAATAAAAATTGTCAATTCGACATTATTAGCTTTTAATTCAACTACTCTTAACCCATTGGGTAAAAATATGCAGTTTGTTAAATTAACACTAAAAGCTTGACATTTTTTCAGTGTTGAATCAAACCACACAAAAGCTCCGCCATATTTAAAGTCGCAAAATGGTTAATCTAATATTTTTTTTTGTTAACTGAACCATTTGCTTCTTTCAGTTCAGTTTGGGACAAATCCGTCTTCTGAACCAGCGTGTATTATGGTAATGCGTTTTCCTTTATTTAAAGGTGCTTTCGTCTGACAGTTTTGACTGGACTCAACCCATTCTTTGGATACTGCGTCGTGTGTATCGAGCCATGTTTTATCAAGGTAAATTATGGATCTGTTTTCTAACCTATATCTTTTAATTTCTTGAAGGTAATTAAATCTCCAAGTGCGTAATCTGTGCGATTCCATTACTACTTGTCTTTTGTCTATTTTGCGGTATTTAAATCCCATTTTACAAACAACTCTATGGAGGGTGGCACGGCTAATATTTATATTGGTTTCGTCTTCGTCTAGCTTCTTTTTCAATTTATCCAAGGTAGGAATAACTCCGCTTTCATAAAGACAAAATATTTTCCTTCATATTCCTTCATATATCCTGATCACTATTGCCTATACGGTGAGAATGAAAATCCCTACGTTTTTTTTCTTTTGTTCAATTTTTCACTAATAATAATATCCCTTATCAATGATATTGGAGTTTTTGTAAGTAGACATGTCTCTTCTAAAGCTTCTTGTTTAATTAGACCTCTACTGATTAAAGTTTCATACACATTTTTCACAACCTGTTTTGCATCTAATGACAAATAATTTCGACGCGACATAGTTATATTCTCGTAAAACAACTTTTTCGAAACGCACAGTAAAAACGGTTATTCAACACTGCCACTAAAATATTAGCCAAAATATTTGTATGCACAATGGTAAATACTCAAGAAATACCTGGCCCACCCCTGCCCTTATGAACAAATGGCTTTACCCAATAACAATAGGTAATAAAATCGTTAAAGGTTTATTGGGGTATGGTC
>JAHBCN010017384.1:0-18351 GCA_019359885.1 Listronotus oregonensis
CTTGAAACTTGTAGAGCTTTCTAGGTAGTCTTCTGCAACAGATGATGACTTCCAACCTCCAAGTCTTTTAATATTCGTTATGCCTTCACCAGAATTTAACATGTAGCTGAGGAACGGCGAAAGCTATGTCCCGTGTAAATTTCTGGGTTTGGAAGACGTAAATAGGCAGCTATTTCAGAGGGCATCTTGCCAAAAGTATTTATTCCTATGCACTGGACAGTACAAGCCAATTTTTGTAATTAACAAAAAATCTCCTGTGTGGTGTTTCGAGCTTTCGTAAATTGGAATACTTTCTATACAAAACTAGATATTTTCCATTTTCAATTTCCTCGGAAATGACAAAACTTCGGCTAGAATGGTTTTTGGAGTCTGGAATATTTACAACTAAAAGATTCCCCTTATCGTCAATACCATCAAAGCTAATTTTCATCAATTCTTCTCAACGACAAGCACCAGCTAGTCCGAAAATTGTAGCTACCTTCACCGCTAGATAGACATCATTTGGAGCATCATTAATAAATTTTGCTATTTCTTCTTTCGAGAAAAGTTTGGCATCCTTGGGTCTAAATTCCACATTTTGCTTCTTCAAAAATGATGTAACTTTGAAATATTTGCCTAAATCCATGTTCTTTTCGATCTTAATGACATTTTTTAACTTGGAATACCTTGACCATAAGGTATTGGGTTTACATGTTTTAGCAAGTTCCGCGAAATATGCCAAAAAAATTTCTTCTTTCATACTTTTGATTTTTTCCTTGCCACACCAGCTTGTAAACGCTGTATATTCTTTCTCGTGCCTGTGCCTCGACTTTGACGACAACAAATCAAAATTTGCAATTTCGGCTGCTTTGAGAATGGATTCAGGTAATTCCTCATTAGAAGACTCCATAGGATACGTTTTTTATCCAAAATCGACGAGACTGATCAGAATGTACTAAAGACACTTTTAATTATCGATGACTTTTAATGACGTTAATCTTTTATAATATAGACACCGGCACCGGTCAAAACTAAAAATCTGACAAGCAAGTTTATTATATACCAGGATGTTTGAAACAATGTTTTTAAAACAATATTAATTTTTAGTGAATATTTCGTTGATTTTACACCTAATTTGTACAAATAAAAGAATACAATGCCAGTAATAGAATTATACTAAGTCAAACTTCAGAATTAAAAAAAATTTAAGTACCTGTTTAAGTGGGAAATTTGCAAGGGTTTACTTTTCCGCACTAGTGCGAAAAAGTAATTATTTTCCGCACTAGTGCGGAAAAGTGACACTTTCCAAACTAAATTGCGTGCGAAAAAGTGCTGCTTTCCACACGCTAGTAGAAAAAAATATTTTTAAACTTTTTCTTAGAATGGACAAATTAATATCAGTACGGAAGTGATTTCATGTGTCTAATAGTTTTTAATAGGTAAAAGTACTACGACAATATAGAATAGATCATTTGTTTTAAGTTTTTCATGTAACACATGTTACAGGATGCGGATTTATTTAATAAAAAAAGAAGTTTTTATAATGTAGGATTACTGCAGTCCTATTTGCAGGGTACAGATTGGTGAACAAAAAAAAAATTAAAACCTTTTTGAAAAAACTATAAAACTTATTAATGTTACGGCAACTAATCGGTGATCATTTTTAGAATATAAAAGAAGCTAATCCTGTTAATATTAATTTATTAAATAATTTTATAAAAGCTGGTGGATTGACCAAAACTGGCTTGTTTGTTAATGAACTACATGTTTTAGTAAAGTAAATGTCAATATTTTAATCTCTAGTATATATCAAAGTAAGCAAATAAAAATATTGCGGCCTACCTTTTTTTTTTTTAATATTATATAGTATATTAAACGTTTCAAAAAACCCGTAAATAGTTAATTTGGATCCTGATTGTGCTCAGTCAGTTGCTAAGAATTTGGGAACAGTTTTATAAAAGCCGCAGGCTTTGTTTCTTTTTCTTTTAAATTTGGATTTCAATAAAGCTGCGATTTAATTACAATTTATTCTTAAACAAAAGTCTGAAAAAGAACAAATGAATATCTGATTTGTTTTTTCTTTGCTGGATTTTTTTCTAATACCAAAGGGGCAAGAACATAAGCTTTAATTTTCTTTATCTTTACGGGGTGACAAAAAATTGTATATTAAAGTATAAAGGGCCCCACAGACTATCGTTCTTTTTATCCTTCTTAATCGCCGATTAATACTGCTCAGTCGGACGACTAAAACTTTTATTTCCCTACACTTAATTTAATTTTTAATCGTCTTAGTCGCCGAAAGTACCTAATTTAATTTTAAACAGCCTTAATCGCCGAAAGCTGCAGTCGTACACAGTTCCAGGCTTCAAATAAATCTGATAATCTTGTTGAAAGAAAGATCGTTCACCTCCCCCGGCAACAAGGTGTCATTGCCGAGGATTGCGAATCTGAGTCGTGCATTGCTGGGCACGAACACAGTATGTGTTCTGCCGATTCATCCCCCTCCATGCACATGCGGCACTCGGCGTCTTCCGCTAGGCCGATCTTGTGCATGTCGTATTTTAATCTGTAGTGTCCCGTGTAGAACATTGTTGGTTCGGTAGGCTTTTAAAGGCCTTCGAGTATCTAAGACCCGGAAGTCCATGCCAGTACCGATGATTTTCTCTTTGTGTCCAAGCTGATATGAACTGCTTGGCCATTGAATAGAATAGAATAGAATAGAATAGATTTATTGCGTGTTGTACAAATTACAAGTTTGTTTACACATGTCAATTAAAATTTTAAATATGTAACTTTTGAGCTATTTTAGAAGAATACCCTTTACAGGTTTACAACATATTATTATAATAAAAAAAATAAATTTAATCAGACATTTCACAAAAGAAAACAAAGCTTATTTTTAACCCTGAACTAACTTACAAATAAGTATCACAGGTAATATTACTTAATATTTATAATAAAAGTTAAAAATTTTATCACAGACCAGATTTCACAATCTCATGACACTCCAAAGACTCGAAATTTAAAGAAAAGTAATCTTTTATATCATACAAGGTATTTTGTATCAAAAAAGACTTGATAACATTATTGAATCATCTGTTTTCCATCGTTTTTATTTTGTAAGGTAACAAATTAAAAAATAGTGGCCCAAAATAACTTACACCGTATCTGTTAAGGGTCAACCTTATAAAATGTATTTTTATATCTGTTTTGTTTCGAGTATTGTATTTATGTGTGTCTTCCTGTAAAATATAAGTATCAAGGTTCTCTTTTACATACTTTAAACAAGTATAGATATACATCGAAGGCAAAGTCAACAAACAATTTATTTTAAATAAACCGGTCAACAAATGAACCTGGCCACCCTGATTTTTTATCTAAATTCGACGGCCCATAACTTTTTTAATTTTTAACCGATTTTTGAATTTTTTTTATCCCTTAGAAGGAAATTTTATTGGCTTTGAGCTACCTTTGGCTAATTTTTTAAACGTTCTAGGGCTACGTTATACACCGTATTAAATAAACATGTCACATTTTTGACGAAAATAAAAAGTTCTCCCAGTTTTACAAAATTGAAGAATATTTCATTTTTATCACAGGGGTTTGTATTAACTGAACCATTACCTCGAGACATTTTCGCATTTTTTATTTAAAGTTGGTTATTAAAGAAATTACAGGGGGCTATTCAAAAGAGTACATTTTTCCAATTTTTTCATATAAATTAAGATACTTTTACTTAAAACAGTCGAAAAACCATTAAAATAAAGACTTTTGGGTCCAATAAAAATAAAAATAATAAATGCAGTTAAATAAACGAATGCATTATACAGGTTGTTTAAAAATTAAATAGGGCACTGGGCATGTGCAAATTTTATAAGAATTCCTGAGTCCCAAATCTATAAAATTGAAAAATATTTTGTTTTTACCACATAGGTGAATTAACTGAATCATAACCTCGGGAGTTTTGCAATTTTGATTAAAAGTTGGTTATTAAAAAAATTACAGAGGGTTATTAAATGAAATGCATTCTTACCAATTTTTCTAATTACATTAAAGTAATTTTATTTAAAACCAAGACAAAAACCTTAAAATAAGCACCAATATACCTGGTTAAGATAATTTAAATAAAGGAATTAAAAAATTATACAGGATGTTTAAAAATTAATTGGAGCAAAATGGAGAGCTGCTAATGTTAAGAGTTCTTATGTCCTAATTTTTTTTTACAGAGTGATACACCTAAACTGTTGTTGTAATTGTTTTTATAATTTTTACTATAATTTCCCTTTAAAAAAAAATAAATACAGAGGGTTATACAAAAGTACTGCATTTTTGCCAAGTTTTCATTTAAATTGAGGTAATATCACCTGGAAGTAATTTGAAATCATTATGATGAAACCATTACTCCTAATAAAGATAACGACAATAAATGGATTAGAAAACCTACAAGGGCAGCTACAAATTTTGTAAGAATACCGGGTCGCAAATCTATGAAATTAAAACACATTTTTATTTTCCGTTAAGCCTTCGAAAATTTATGCAATTTTTGTTTTTAAGTTGGTTATTAAAGAAATTATTGGGGGTTTTCTAAAAGTTTTATTGTTTTTTGGTAATTCCTTTTAAAAATAAACTTTTTATAGAGTTATTTAGAAAAAACACCAATTTTTTTTATTTAATTTATTTTATTTAAAATAAGATTGGAATTTTTTAAACATAAAATTAAGAAATACAATAACAATTAAAAACTTCTAAATAAACAACTAAGGAAAAGGTAAAAAATAATTCTTAAATATACATTATTAAAAATAATTATTAACTAAAAAAATTAATTATTAAATAAAACAAAATTTTTAAATTAAAAAAAAACTAATATTTTATTGGACCTCCCTAGATCGAAGAACAGCTAAACATCTTCTTGGCATGCTTTCTACCAGGTGATTAATAAGTTGTTGTGGAATTAACTGCCATTCCTCTAATAAAGCTTGTGAAAGAGCTTCGATAGTTGCTGGCTGGGGATCCCTTAACGATAGCTGCTTTCCCAACCTAGCCCATACATGTTCAATGGGATTAATCCGGGGGACCTCGGCGGCCATATCATTCTTTGGATATTGTTGTCAACAAAAACTTGGTTAACGATCATTGCTCTATGTGGACGGGGGCATTTTTCGTCCACATAAACAAACCCCTTCACCAAAATTTTGTGCAAAAGGTACAAACATTGGGAATTAGGCACATTTTCTGTAACGAACGGCGTTCATGGTTTCTCGTGGTAAAATGACCAACTCAGTTCTCCCATTAACCATTATTCCACCCCACAGTTATTCCTCAACCACCAAAAGCAACCCGTGATTTCATCATTTCTTCTCTATACCGCTCCCCAACTTGTCTCCACACCATAGTACGACCATCAGGAGAAACATATTAAAACGAGATTCGTCACTGAACATACAGTTTTGCCAGTCTTGTTGGCCCCAATTTTGATCCTTTTGCCCCCCGTTCTTCGTGCAGCCCGATGTTCTCTTAAAAGAAGAGGGCAAACCGCACGTCTTCTTGCTCTAAGGTTTGCATCATGAAGGCGTCTTTCTTAAAAATTTGATTCGAAATTAGGATACCAGTTGCTGCTCTCAACGAATTATTTATTTTATGGATTCCTGGTAGGGTTGCGGCGGGCTGTAATGCGTATAAACTATCGGAATTTATATTTGTTTTTTTAGGTCTGCCTCCACCATGTCGATATTGAATATTGCCTGCTTCTTTTCTGTCTAGTAATTACATTACCAAAACCGACCGTGCTCTGTTGTACATTTCTGCAATTGCTCTATTTGATACACCGTCTTGTGCAAACGCAAAATATTTCTTAATTCGTTCTCACTTAATCGACTACGAACCATTTTGAAAAAATAAATAACAAGGAAATTGGGATCATTCAAATTGTAAAAAAAATGACTTTTAAATTTTGATGGGGGGTAACTACGGTAACCCTAAAGTCGTTGAAATACTCTACCTAGGTAACTAGAATACTTAAAGGGTTTTTTTACTTTTAAAAACCGTCTAACCGGTCACAACAAAATAAAATCTTTCGTTTTTTTTAAGTGCAAAAATGTAATTTTCTTTTAATTAATACTTTACTAGGGGATGGGAAGTTAACCCACTAGAATTTATTAATAACCCTATTGAAAGAATGCCAAGAAGATGCTCAGCTTTCCACCTCTATTTAAATGGAAAAACGCAATACTTTTGTATAACCCCTGTATTTATTTTTTAAGGAACGTATTAAAAATATTAATCAAAATTGCGAAAACGTCCCGAGGTTATGATTCAGTTAATTCACCTATGTGGTAAAAACAAAATATTTTTCTTTTATAGATTTGGGACTCAGGAATTCTTATAAAATTTGCACATGCCCAGTGCCCTATTTAATTTTTAAACAACCTGTATAATGCATTCGTCTATTTAACTGCATATATTATTTTTTTTTTTTATTGGACCCAAAAGTCTTTATTTAAAATGGTTTTCCGACTGTTTTAAGTAAAAGTATCTTAATTTATATGAAAAAATTGGCAAAAATGTACTCTTTTGAATGATCCCTGTAATTTCTTTAATAACCAACTTCAAATAAAAAATGCGAAAATGTCTCGAGGTAATGGTTCGTTAATACACCCATGTGATGAAAATGAAATATTCTTCAATTTTGTAAAACTGGGAGAACTTTGATTTTCGTCAAAAATGTGACATGTTTATTTAATACGCTGTATAAGAGCCCTAGCAACGTTTAAAAAATTAGCCACAAGTATCTCAAAGCCAATAAAATTTCCTTCTAAGGGAAAAAAAAAAATTCAAAAATCGGTTAAAAATTGAAAAAGTTATGGGCCGTTGAATTTAGATAAAAAATCAGGGTGGCCAGGTTCATTCGTTGACCGGTTTATATCAAAAATATCGTCTCTATAACCTCTGTCAAAAATTATTCTGATAACTTTTCGCTGCAAATCAAAAACTCTACACATATAAGGTGAATAAGACCATACTTACAATGTGACACGAAAAGTGAATGATATGCTAATAATAATGATGTCCTAGGCATTTTATATTTTAATGATCTAATTACGAAGATGTTTCTTGCCAGTTTATTTGAGAGGCATTCAATATGATGCTCCCAAGAAAGAGTTTGGTCAAGATAAAAACCCAAGAACCTTGAGGAATTCTGCTTTACATGGAGCTCTTTGTGACTAAAACACAATAAATTTGTTTTATTTTCATTCAACTTTAACCCGTGTTCCGCAAACTACCGATAAGCACTTTCTTCAGCTTGTTTCATTTTTACGCTTACACCTTCGCTTGTCTGATCTTTTACTACTAAGGTGGTGTCATCCGCGAAAAATACTGGATCGGCACCCGGCACCCGGCACCAAACCAATATCATTAATATAAAACAAAAACAGGATGGGACCAAGCACCGACCCTTGAGGTACCCCGCAGCTGATTTTTTTTACGTCTGATTTTTTGTAAAGACAAATTGTGATCTGTCAGAAAGGTACGAGTATAACAGCTGTACACTTCCTTCATCAAAATTAAATTTTTTCAGTTTATCTATAAGTAAACCATGAGAAACACAGTCGAATGCTTTTGTAAGGTCACAAAAGACCGCTCCCACAATCTCCCTACATTCCGTGCCATCTATAATTTTATTTAAAAGGTAAATAAGTGCATCTGTTGTTGATTTTTTAGCTCTAAAACCAAACTGGCCAAAATAAAACAATTTATGTCCCTCAAAGTGATCAAGGATTTGTTCTTTTAGTATTGACTCAAAAACCTTTGAAATTATAGGTAAAATAGAGATGGGTCTTAGATTATTTGGGTTATCTGCGTTTGCAACCTTTGGTATAGGTACAACCCTTGCTATCTTCAAAACATCTGAAATTCACATTTTTCAATACAGTCATTTATAAGGTCAGTCAAACGGGTATAATATCTGTTCTCTAATGCTTTTTATTATTTTACTATTTAGTTCATGACAATCTAGGCTAGGTTTATTCTTTTTATTTTTTTATATGTTCCCTAACCTTATTATAGGAAACTTTTTTAAATTTAAAAATTGGAAAAGTTTGTTCTTTAACATTATTTGTGGTATTTTTACTTACATATAAGGTATTATTTAAACTTGCATTTATGTTTTTTCCACATTTACAAAAAAATCGTTTACCATATTCAAATTCAAAATGTCAGAAATATCCTCTTTAATTTTTGGACGCTTTTTATTTATTAAATCCCAGCAGGTTTTGGGTATATTTTTACTATTTGTAATAATTTCATTATTGTAGTTATATTTAGCAATTTTAATTTTATTTCTGTAACTTTTTTATTCAATTTTTTAAATGAACCAAATTTTCAGATGAGAAATTATGACATAGTTGCAAAGGAAGTTTAGTCGCTCTCGCATTGCCCTAAGTTCACTGTTAAACCATTTTTTATTGTTTTCTTTTTATTTTTAATTATTTTTGAGGAAAACAATGTTTTACACAGTCAGATAAAGTATTTATAAATTCAGTAAATAATGCATTTGAATTTAGATCTTTTTTCTTATAAGGGGACCACTCAGTCTTCTCAATTACATTAAAAAAGTCAATAAGCCCTCTTTGTTGTTTTTTTTGGGTTTTTATTTTTATTTACCTTTTTATCAATGGATATTTTTACAGCTTTGTGGTCAGAAAGGCCTGTTTCCTGTACCCCCGATGCATATGACCTAGTGGATCTTATCAAAATATTATCTAAGCAAACATTATTGCATGTGTATTTCTTTTACCGTTATGCTGTAGTTAAAAGAATTTAGTAAATCTGTAAAATCCCTAGAGTGCCTATGAGACGTATGAAAATAGACATTAAGATCCCCACAGATAACTATATCATATGGATTCGCTTTAAGTTTGTTTAAAACGTCATTTATACAGTTTAAAAAACATTTAAAATCTCCTAATGGAGTACGATACACAGACAATACAATTGTATCCGGTCATCGGTATTTCTAACCGATGACCGGTTCCGGCCCTATGAATTTTGTCTCCGCCCCCCTTTTGGCAAGGAGGTCTGCGGATTCATTACCCTCTAGGCCGGTATGTCCAGGTATCCACAGTAGGGTAACCTTGTTGCTTTGACCCAGTTTGGTCAGCGCATCCTTACAATTTCAGACGGTTTTCGAATTGCACCGGCTAGATTCCTGGCGCCATATCGATTTTTGAATTTTTTGAATTTTCACATAAAGCTTACCTTCTCTAGAGAAGTTTTCGATCTAAAAAAAATGGATAACCTAGGTTTTAATTTTTTATTTCTCTTCGCATTTTCACGTCCAAAATATAATTGGCGAAAATAAAAAGCCGCTTTGCTAACCAGAGCTAATCAGGACGGACCTTTTAGACAAATTCAAAAGATCTCGGCTTTGGTCGGTCATATTTGTGGTTAGTTAAAGTAGCTTTTTATTTCCCCAAATTATATTATTTCAGACGTGAAAACTTGCTGACCCCAATTTATTAAATCTGGCAGCACTGGAAAATGTATTTGTATGCATTAAAATACGCAAAATTTATTTTTTAATAGAAAAATATTAAGCATTCAAGGATTTTTTGGTAATTGTCTCCAAAAGTTGCCTCCACTTCGATTTTGACCAAATTTTGTATACGGGAGTTTTTTGGGGTGCTGATCACTAATCTGGCAACGTTTCGTTTTCGACATATTCACCATCAAAGTTGAAAATTAAACTAACCTTATTTTCACTTTATTCCCCTTTTTTTGCACACAAATTACCACTTTTACACTAAATTGGCACACAATATTTTTTAAACACCTTATAAAAATTTGTTTTTTTTAAATTAATTTTTCACTTTTTTACATTAAATTGTAAAGTTTTAATGTCAAAGGCCGCCGCCATATTTGCTAATAAAATCCCTAGTGTATACATGGTTGCGGTGTAAGCGGCGTTTGAAATCGGAGGTTTGCAATTAAATAAAAAAAGATTTATACTAAATATAACAACAAGTTTTAAAAAGTATTTGTGAACCATTTTATACCAATTTAGTGTATAAATCAAAAATTCTGTGCAAAAAGAAGGAGGAATGGTGAAAATAAGGTTGGTTTGATTTTTAACTTTAATGATGAATATCTCGAAAACAAAACGTTGTCGAAAAAAATTGTTTTTCAGATTCGTGATCAGCGCCCAAAAACCCGTACACCAAATTTGGTCAAAATCGGAGTGGAGGCAACTTTCCAGACAATTACCGATTTTTTTTATAAATTTTATTTTTAAAATGTCACATTTCGATTAAAACCGAATTTAAGTGTGAATTCGTTGGTACCTATAAGGCACCAGACCCCTGCTTTGATTTATCCAATTTTTCTTTATATTTGCGATCCTTGTTGGGCTTAATTTTGTTGCATCTACGACTCACTGTATTACATTTTCAAGTTAAATGCAATTTCCTTTCGGACTTGTTCCTTTTCCCAGTTAAAAAAGCCAAAATATTTAAAATTATTAGCTGCGATTGTTCATTACACCTATTAAATATTTTTCTCGGCATTATTTAAAACTATTTAAAATACCTTTCGACAACAAGTTGACACACCAATGTTTTTAATTGACAGTGACTGACACTTCACATAACCAAAAATAGAAAAAAGGAATAATCATTGGACATCAATTTTTTCAAAAGTTTGTTGTCACCGCTGTTTGGAATATACTTTATGTTTTACCTATCTATTATTGATCTATAATACCTTAGAAACGGAATATGTTATGATAGCAATAATACCTGCTATCACACCTAGGGCATTATAAGCGGGCATTATGATAATGCCCGCTTATAATGCCCTAATGCGCTAATAAGGAAATTTTATTGCTTATCCAATTTTATTTCTCTCACAATAAAGATCAAGTTTATACAAAAAATAATTTTTTCTTTAAACAATACTAAAAATTAAACTTTATTTCCAAAATAAATATTACAATTTTGAAATGTCCCGGAAAATGTAGCTGATCCCACTATAGAATGGTCGGTGTTTTTTGTGATGGTGCACGGTGGTAGCACTAACGCTATTTTGTATAGAAGAACAGTCCATTAAAGAATTTTCAATAGTCGATACGGAATTAACCTCGGAATTAACTGAATTGGCAATCATTTTGGCTACTTTGTTTTTGGATGAAATACTTTTTCTATATATCCTTCAGCTACTGAAGAGCTTTTCCATTTCCCATGTTGTTTTAGCGTTTCAAACGAAGCACCTGCCTCAACAAGTAAAGTTGACGATGTGCGACGCAAACAGTGGCCGGTGTAAGCTTCTGCATTATCCAGTTTTAAAAATTTTGCGATCAATGTTGGGACGCTTCCTATGGTATTTTTTCCAATGGGTTGTACTGTACATGACCCTTTCTATAGGTAAGAAAGAATCTTTGCTCCTTTATTCCAGCTGGTCTTAATGTTGTGTACTTTTTATTAAATTTAAAGCGCCTAAATCTTTTCAATGATAGTAAAACTTTTTGAAGTTGAAGTTTTAGTTTCTGGTACCTTTATAACCAAGACTGTTCCTCTATCTTCAATGTCATCAAATTTTACCAACTCATCTCGTCTTAAACCTCCAAAAACACCCATTACCAATATGACTTTGTGTACCAAGTAGATATCATCAGGAGCCTTCTAATAAATTTTAATATTTGTTCTCCTTCCAAAACTTTAGACTTCTTCGGGACGTATCCTTTGACTTAACTTTTAAAAAGATAAAGAACGATGGATTGCGAAATGTCATATTTTCATAGACCATCAACGTAGACCTTAGGGTGGAATACTTGGTCCAGAAGAGTTCGGACTGTATTTTCCGACTAAAAATAATAAAGTTTGTTAAACATATGTATTAAAATAAAATCAAAACTTACCAGTTCCTGGAAAAATATTAAAATTTTGGTTATTTAAGAATTGCTTCCCTCTTTCCAAATAAAATATATCTCCGATCATACTTTGCCTTGATTTAACTGGCAAAAGATTTTCGCTTTTTTGGCCTTTTCTCTTATATTTTGTAGAATTTTTCCATTTTGAGCAAATCGTTAAATAAAAAAAGCCAACTGACTAACTGACAGAAACATCAAAGTCAAACTTAAACCAGTATTATCTATTACGTATACAGGTACAGGTAACTTATTTTTTATATTGGAATAAATAATGTAATTAGTCATTGGAAAAAATCTTTTTTTTAAAAATTTTTAAAACATTGTATGCACCACGGGTTTTTTCTGGACATAAAAGCCCCCAGGTCGAATTTCTTTTGTGATTCAATGCTTTACATTCCGGAGAATATGGTAGGTGTTTTTCTCCCTCGTCGCACATTCTGCAATTTGGTCCCATTGTTGAGCCTGTCTGTGTAGGTGCCTTTTAAGTTATCGTGCCCTGTGCAACCCTACTGTTACAAAATCTTTTCCTACTTTGTCTGAGTAGTTCTTCCTTCTTTCTTTGGAGGGCCCCTTTGAAGCCCTTTCCATGTCTCATTCTACCGAGGTTCTCCCAGTTCTTGTGTTTGTTTCGATTCATTCCCTTTCTTGCCCTCGTGCTCGTTTGGTCACCCAAGGGCAGGTTCGGTCCAAAGTATGGTGTGGATGATCCATGTCGCAGCTCATCTGCTTTTTCGTTCCTTCTATTCCAAATGTCCTGGTACTACACGAAGTTTGTTGCGTTCTCCCGACCTCTAGTTCTTTTGGCATTCCCATGTCAGCTGAGCACTTGGTATAGTCCTTTGGGTTTGGCCGTTTAGCAGACGGCTTGTTTTGAAGTCCCGTTTTCTTGCCTGAGTTAGTTATTCTTTTGAATGGGTCTATGGGAAGGGTTTAATTCTATTCCTACCGGCTCCAGTTTCGCTTGGTTTTCGAACATCCCTTCCTGTTCTCCCTGCCTTGTTTTGCCCCCACCGGTTTGGTTTTCCCAAGTTTGTTGAAAGGTATGAATCATCTGTCTGTTTTCGTCCATTTGCCCAACCTGGACTTTAGGTTGTTCTCAAGTGCGTCCCAGTTGGTTTTTTGCGTCAAAAGTCATTTTTGCTTACCTTGGGTTATTGGAAGGTCCGAGACATTTATCTGTATTTGGGTTGTTTTAAGCTCCTGTTTAAAATTCTTCCAGTTCGTAAAGCATTTTTCGATTTGTTCCCTATACCAGGATGTTGTAATCCTTACCACATGTGTTAACCAATAACCCGTTTGGTTTGTCCCATGTTTTCCATGAAGGTCTATTAACTGAGTCTTTTCCTTTCTTTCTTGTTTTTCTGAAGTTTGGTTCCAGAATTTAGAGTTGGTGACACCCATTTTTTTCCTCTCCCCAATCTTAATTGCTTTACCTCGTAGGTTGGGTCCTAAGCCCTCTAGATTTCTCCTTTTGGAAAGGCAACTATGGTTTATTTGAGGTTTTTATGTTTAGTCCCTCCTTTCTCGTCCATCTGGTGACTGCGTTTAGGGCCTGTTGCATTTTATCCCTAACAGTGTTGTTAAATTTTTCTTGGGCCATAATGACGAGATCGTCTGCGTATCCCAATGACGTCATTAGAGATAAGTGTAATTCCGACTTTACTATTTTTTCTTTTTAGTAATGTCACTTATTTGAAACACGGAAATGTCTAATTTAATGTTTTGATAGTTCTATGGCAAAAAATATTTATTAAAATGTCCAAAGTCACTAAAGATGTAATATTTTTAGATCGAGGTAATTATACGACATGTACAATTCATCTT
Source organism: Listronotus oregonensis (assembly GCA_019359885.1). NCBI lineage: Eukaryota > Metazoa > Arthropoda > Insecta > Coleoptera > Curculionidae > Listronotus > Listronotus oregonensis. The sequence continues at coordinate 13,727 of JAHBCN010017384.1, forward strand.
TTTGGAGGTACCATTATGTCTTATAGAGTTAAAAATAAGGAAATACTTTATTTAAAGAAAAAAACTACCTTTAATCATATAAGACCCATCAGAGGAGGTATAAAATTTGCTTTTCCATATTTTGGAAGACGCGTGAATGGTCCGAAACATGGCTTTGCAAGATATGTGCCCTGGAAATTAAAAGAGGGCCCTATAACACTGGATAATGGCGATATTAAAGTCGCATACTATTTAGAAGAGTCCGAATATACAAAGTCAATTTGGAATTTTAAGTTTAAAATGACTGTCACTGTGACACTATGCAGAAATCGACTGTTGATATCTGTAAAGGTAGAAAATACATGTTTATATTTTCCATTTTCATTTAATATCTTAAGACACTCTATATTTAGAGTCCAAGATGTCAGAAATATTGCCGTTGTGGGACTATCAAAGTGTAGATATTATACTTTTAAGTCGTTTACTACCACACAACAAGTTAAGGATCCAGAACCCAATCAGGAAAAAATTTTGTTGGATAGAGCATTTCTAGATGTTTATATGGACCACCTCCAGTTATAGAAGTGTTGAATATTGATAATAAAGGACTTAAGTTGAGAATAAGTGTATGTGACACGACTTCCAAGGATGCGTTACTTTATAATGAAGGAAGCCATCCAGATCCTAACCTTCCGAGGATTCACAGCATTTCGAAGATGAATATTTGCATTTTGTTGGAGTTGGTAGTGGGTATTTACAAAACGATATTAGACTTAAACCTAAAAATCCTGGGAGGGACATTACAAAATTGAAGTCGTTGATGAGGAATACAATAAAAAAATGGAAAAACTCGGATTTTTGCTAAATGATCCCTGGGAGCTATTTAAAGAAACTTGCGACATGAAGAACACTAAGTAATTTTTTTTTAAAAGTTGCATATTTTAATTTTTTATAGTTCTATTGTCTTATAATATATTTTATCATTTTATTTTAAATTTATTTTATTTTGGACGTACATTAATAGCCGAGTCTTAAGCATAGTACATCTCAGTATCCTTTTTATTTCTGGAGATAAAAAAAATGCATCTAAATACAGGCTGTTAATTAGGTATGTGGTCAACATTACTTTATCTTAATGACTAGAAGTTGCAAACATATTTAATGTAGAAATTTGTAACTGATGGGTAAATTTTTATATTTAAAAAAATAGATGTAAGAAAAGTAATAATAGCAAATAAAATTTTACATTTAAAAGGCTCCTATACTTTTTCCGTAGAATTCACATTTTTAAAGATGAAGACTAAGTTTTCGTTAACAACGTATATAATTATATGCTATTTTTCAATGGCAAAATACTTTCGACATTCCTGTGTTTCTGTTAGTTTACTCACCAGTTTTTTTACTGCCTTATCTGTGCTAGTTTTGTTTTTCGACTTAATAAGTTAGTCAAATTAAACAATCTATTACCCACATTAAGTGTATTACAACATTTATATATAGAGTTTATTTTTAAGTTCATAAATGACTTAAAAATAAACTAAATCCTAAAAACTAGGGCTGGGCAAAAATTACTAACAATAAGCTAGAACCTATTTCTCCTACCAGCTCCTAATTAATTACTATATTTTGCAACTACACCAAAGGCACCCATGCAAGTTGTATTTGTACAAAAATTGAAACCTGTTTCGTTTTATGTAAGTATGGCCGTTGGCAATCCTGTATACATGTTGACTTAATATAGAGATAAAGGCATTGAACCAATGACTTTTTAATTCAAGACATAAAAAACTTACCAATAAGGATGGGTTCGATTAAGGGAAATGAAGGGCACAGGGGAATACGGGCTATGTCAATTTTTAGCCAAGTTGAGATACTGACGTCATCCGATATAAAATATTGTCAAATTTTGTTTAAAAAAAAATCCCCAACCAGAACGCGATAAGTCAGAAAATATTAAATTAAAAACTATCCCGTACTGAGAAGTAACGTGCTAAGTCCGTGCGGTCCCGAGCAAAAACTGGCTATGACGCGTTTTTACCTGTCTATTTGGCAGAGTTTTGCCGGCTATTTTAAACTCATACCAATTTTGGCCGAAAAATTTACTAATCTGTAGATGCAGAGTTTTTAAAAGTGAAAAAGAAGTTCAAGAATATTTTACCTCATTGGTGCATAATTAACGAGGAATATGGGAAAAATATTACTATAATAACTTTCAAAGTAAACAAATCTCTTCTTCCAATCTGTACACTCTGTATGTATCCCAAATCAGACTCTCTTTAGAATATTGTTCTCATGTCTGGGGAATGGCGTCCCCTACAACACTTAGCATTCTGGACTCCATTCAAAGAAGAGCCGTTCGTCTTATTAATGATCCAACGCTCACAGACAGGCTTCCTCTTCTTGCCCACCGTCGAGCTGTAGGGGATCTGTCGCTCTTCTATAGGTATTTTCACGGCTTTTGCTCAGAGGAGTTGGCCAGTATAATTCCTTCTCTGGCAGCTCCCAACAGAGCAACACGTAGTGAAACTTTTATGCATCCTTTTACAGTTCAGTTAGAGAGGCCCCGAACTTCCGCTTTCTTCGTTCCTTCATCCCTAGAGTGTCAAGACTATGGAACCTGCTGCCCGCAGAAGTTTTTCCTTCTCCTCCCAATCTCCAAAAATTTAAGTCCCGTGTGAACAAACTCCCTCTCACCACACTGAAGACACCCACGGTACGTTAGTACTTAGGCATTAGCCTTCGTGGACTGTCCCAAGATAAAAAAAAAAGAATCTAGCTTATTTTCTTGCATTAATCGAATTAATGATTTTTTATTTTAGGTAATCAGAGTAAAATAAAGGTACTTCACCAAACAACATTGTTATAAATTCAGAAAAAAAAGACCAACTTTCAATAAATTGATGATTTTTCTATCAATAATTGTTTTAATGCAATGCTGTGGGCATCTCAGATAGTAGAGAAACATATTAGTAAAAAAAAAATGTAAAAAATAGTACTTAGCTTGGTGGATGGCCCATAAGGGTGAAAGGACTGTAGTCTTCTCCGACAAAATTTAAATAACAAATAAATTAAAAATAATATTTTGTATTAAATTATTTTAAACACAGATAAAAATAAGTTTTTTAAATGTCTATTTATATAATTACCGTCTTGGTCGACATCATCCTCATCTTCTTCTACTACTGGTGCACTATTATTAAAATCCTCACCCAGAACAAGTCAAATTGTAATATAATCCGACTTTTCTGCAATCACATAAAGCGCCGCAACCTTTTTTGCATTGACAAAAAATAATTTTGTCAATGCAAGTTCTTCAGGTTTTATGGTTAGATTCTTTATTAATGTCAATAAATTATACAATTCAATTAGGGTAACGGGTACAGTGGTTGGCCAGGGGATAGTTATTGGCCACTTTAAATAAAATCATCATTTTTAAGACTCTGAAGTAATATTCTTAAATAATTTTAAATCTAGTACATTTGGGCAACAGTGTGCGTGCAAACTTCCATTTTAAACATTTTATTTTCGCAGTAGCAAATGTCAAATTGGCGGTTGAATGACACGTTGTTTCCCCGTAGCGAATTTAGTGCTATTATTAGTGAATTCATGGTGTATACGGCTCTTGCAAAGGTATGTATTTTTTAGGTATTAATTATTGCTATAAGTTTTTCTTTCTCTAGGCTTTTAGGAGCTGGTTTATTAGTTTAGTTTTTAATATTTTAGAAATAAGGTTAGAAAATTTACTCTATATATGACCCTGGCCAATGACTGTAACAAATAAATCGGTCTTGCGACAACCCTTGGCCAGGTGGCCAATTTACTGTATTTTGTTGTAAAAATAAATATTTAAAAAATCGTTACTTTTATTACTTCTAGAACCTATTTTTTCATATATTTCAAACAGGTTAGCTAAAAATGCCTATTAAACAATTATGGGCCATGGCCAATCAGTGTAACTTTAGTGTGGCCAATAACTATACCTACCATTCTTATCAATAGTAAAAGAGTTTAAAAGTAAAGATAAAAAACAGAAAATTTAATTTTTAAATTTTTCAATAAAAATATACCTACAACTTGAAATTTTCATAAACATGTACACCTACCTTATTTTAATAATAGAATCAATTAAAATAAAAATCTATTTTTACAGCCATGCCAAAAGTTGCCAAATCCGAGATTTATGGAAAAAATACGATGAGAAAGACATCGCCAAAGCTTTGAAAGCTATTGCAGAGGGATTAAGCGAAAGAAAAGCATCAACGCAATTTCGTGTTCCCAGATCAACTTTGCAGTTCCGTTCTAGTGAAAAATTTAATAACAAAACAACACCTGGTCCAGCTCCAGTGCTATCCCATGAAGAGGAAAATCTGATAAAGGACTGGATTAAAACAAGTCAATCAAAAGGTTTTCCACTGCATGTAGAGGATATTCAGATTAGTGTTAAACAGTTCTTGGATGAAAATCCACGACCTAATGTACCTTTTTCCAATAATAAACCTGGGAGAGGTTGGTTTAGAGCATTTCTTCGAAGACACCCAGATATTACATTAAGAACTCCAGAAGCTATTACAGCGGCCAGTTCCAATGTTTCCGAAAGTGACATACTAAATGGTTTACAGAAAAAAACTTACTTTTCGGAAAAAATT
>JAHBCN010017385.1:0-18426 GCA_019359885.1 Listronotus oregonensis
TTAGGTCTTATCCATGGTGTTTAGATCAGGTAAGTACGACAGGATGTCGATGGTAATTCCTGTTCGATCATCAATACATCTAGATGACAAATGATCATGATAACTTACAATTTGGTTTAAAAATGTTTTTTTGTTTTTTTTTTACATTGAGACAGTCCACGAAGGCTGGAGGCGTACGTAGTGAGTGTCTTAAATGTGGTAAAAGGGAGTTTATTTACACGGGACTTAGATATTTCGAGATTTGGAGGAAAAGAAATTTCTGCGGGTAGCAGTCCACAGAACGGACATTCTGGGGATGTAGGAATGAAGTGGAAGTACGGAGCCTCCCAAGATGAACTGTAAACGGAGAAATTATACTGGCCAACTCCTTGCAGCAGAAGCCGTAAAAATACCTACAAAAGAGCGACAGATCTCCTATAGCCCCTCCGTGGCAAGAGAAGGGTGCGTGGGATCATTAATAAGACGAGTAGCTCTTTTTTAAATGTAATCAAATATATTAAAAGTTGTAGTAGACGTCATTCCCCTGACATAAAAACAATATTCTAAAGGGAGTCTAATTTGGTACACATACAGAGTATACAGATAGCAGGAAAGAATTCTTTCTGGTTTAAAAGACAAATCCAAGCTTTTTTAGAGCTGCCAAGGCTGTAGATGTAATGTGCTTATGCCAGTTAAGGTTAATCTCAAAACTAACGCTAATAAGATTAATTGACCCTTTGTTCTGCAGAACTTACGCTCATATGTAACAGAGCATTGGTAGACTTTTTTCGCGACAGCGAACACGACTGTGTTTTGGAGGCATTAAACTGGACAAGATTTTTGGCGAATTTAAAATAATAAATATGATAAAAAAATAATTTTTGTATAAATTTAAAAATCTTAAGGTTTTTTAAATAATCTATTTAATATGGTCTACGTAAAAAGTTATTAGTTATTCTTTGTAAGGTACTTGCAAAAATCATTATACAATCAGAGCACTTCGATCCTGGTCCCGGGGTATAAAGAGTGTGCTTAGCCCTATTGTCCTCTATGAACTGGCAGATAGCCTAAGACAAAATAAACAAAAGCCCTTAAAAAATCAAAATACTTATATTATTTTTTCGGTGGCAATTCTACCACCGTTTTTAAGGTAAACTTATAAATACAAATTTAACTATAATTTATGTTAGTTTATTTAGTTCCTATTTAATTTCCAGTTAAATTTTTATAAATTAATTTTATTTCTTAGACGATGATATACTTGTCACTGAAACCTACATAAGTGTTTTGATTTTTGCGGTTTTTCTTTATTTTGTTTAAGAAAATCTACTAGTTCATAGGGGTTAATTAATTTAGTCTTCATACCCGAGACCAGGACTAAAGAGGGCCCATTGTATAAAGACTTCAGGCGAGTACTCAACAAGGGCTTTAATCTAATTAAAGTTATTTTTATTTATATATTTGTTTCTTTTGGTACTTAAAATTCTACTTTAATTAATATTTAAAAAGCCTTTGGGAATTTGGAACTTATCTTTAAAACGATGTAATTAAACACTAAAAAAAAAGCATCCCGTTTGTTTGTTATTTTCATTCTCATTATTTTATAACAAAAATTTAAAAAACAGGTTCGAAATATTAATTTTAATAATTATCTGTTATAATTAAAACCAGATTATAAAAATTTTTGAGTTTCTTCTTTTTGTGTGTAGATTGGGATTCTGAACAAAAAAAAATTAAATTTCTATTTGAAAAAATAAGATTGACATAAAAATGACCTGGAAATTGGATTTAATTTTCTTTTTTACTTGAAATTCCTTTTTATTAAAACATTTTTTCTCAAATTCGCTGTTTTCCGGCTGTCTGTCATTGTTAAGTACGTGTTCAAAAATTAAAAAATAATTAAGACTAGTTTTGGTTATAAAAAGTCTATACTATTCTATCAAATTTAATGGTCGAAGACAAACTACGTCCATTTTTCTACTTTAACCGCCTTCCGATGAATACAAAAGACCGTAAATATACAGGTGTTCAAATTTGTAGCAATATACTGGAATAAGCTAAAGTCAAGGGAGGTAACAAAATTAACTTACAATAGGATCAACCGAACAATAAATATTTAAATTTATGTACTTTTAAAAGTGGTTTTAAATACGGAACAAATTTTTGAATTAATTCAAGGTGTATAGTTAAATACAAGAAATAGACCTTGTAAGAGTACTGTTACCAAGCTTTCATTACATTATGTATGGCACTTTTCACTATCAAGGTACAATTACTGATTTGTTTGTGATAATTTTACATGTGTGTGTGGGAAACGACGCATTTAAAAGGAAATTAGCCTAAAACGATTGTTTAAAGTAAAACACGTATTTGCTTATTTAAACTGTGACAATTAATTCTAATTAATATTGAACGCAGGTTGCCTTCTAACTAAACTAAGCTAGCTATATATTAAGAAATTTTATACGCTTTCTGGAATTTTAAACACATTTTTCAGTTAAAATTATGAGCCTTTTTTTAAATCATCATTTCATTGTCCTTATTTGTTAATAGATACACAACTAGGAATGTAAAGCAAAAAGGTTATAGTAAATGACTAATTAACAAAACAATCGACAAAAGTCAGAACAAGACCAATAACACTGCAACTTAAAAAAGACATTACAAAACCACAGAATAATAATATAATAATTCCGTATATTACAGGAACTTTAAATAAGATCAGAAGAATTGTAAGCAAGTATAATATTTAAAAAGCATTTAAATCCCAAACCATTTAACAAAGTATTTTTACTAAGACTAGATCAAGCAACAATAGAGTTACGTCGAGTGATAATCGCGTTGTTAAATTTAGCGATTGACTTAGCAATTGTTAAAAGTTAACAACGGTTTGGGATGTTTAACAAAACGTCATTGTCAGTGTTATTCAATGATTTTAGTAGGCAACCTGTCAAAATCTGACATTTTGCTAAACATTTCAAACCGTTGTTAACTTTTAACAATTGCTAAGTTAACAACGGTTAAGTATGTTTAACAAAATGTGAGATTTTGACAGGTTGCCTACTAAAATCATTGAATAACACTGACAATGACGTTTTGTTAAATATTCTAAGCCGTTGTTAACTTTTAACAATTGCTAAGTCCATTGCTAAATTTAACAACGCAATCATCACTGGCCGTTAATTTACCAAATTCCTTGTGAACGTGGTGGTACAGTGGAGAAACAAAAAGACCACTTGAAATTAGACTTAAAGACTAAAAAAATTAAATACAAAAAGCAGTAAAAGGTTAAGATTGGTGGTGGGCAAAAATTATACAAAAAAAAAACAAGTGGAAGAAAAAAAAGAAGCTGCTGTAACTCCGAAAGACAAAAAGATATTTAACTGGACCAGCATTGACATTTTTAGTATCTGGTAGCCGTTGTTGCATCGGGAAAAGTCGATCAAACTTAGGGTATTTTCGTAATAACAAATTTTGAGTCGTAGCTTTAAGATAAGTTAACTAACCAAAACATTGTATACCTATTAAATAATAAAGACAATGCATGTTTAGGTTGTTAGTATTACTAAAACCATAACATTGTCCAACTCCTTTACGGAAACGCTAACATATTTTTTTATTATTTTTGTCGAAAAATGGATGTGTAACTAATTCCACGGTTTTTATTACTTAACTGAGATATCATTTTTTTAAAATGATTATCCACTTTTTGGGGTTTTAAATCAATTTTTAATTTACTTAGTTAAGCCATATCGCTTTTCCACAAACCCAGTCAGCACTGCCTCTGGATTGGATACCTGAAATTATTTCTGTAAAAACGATAAGTAAATTTAGGTAACTATAATCCCTTTCCTTGTGACTATAAGATATTGAATTTTTACAAGAAAAACAATAATAATTATCATTTTAAAAATTGAATGTGGATCCAATTTGATGTTAAAGTGTGTATTTTATTTTAAAAAGTTTACTTAGACATTAATAGGAATAAGCAGTTATTCGTTGTGTTCTAAAGAAGGGAACGTTCTCGTTCATGACAGGGGAACGTTCGCAAAAGTTCATGCCAATCGTGCGGAAACGTTTCCTTACTAGCAAATATAAGCATGAACGAACACCAACGAGAACGTTTCCGGAAAAATGTGCAGAACGTTATCTGTCATCTTTTGGGGGTACAATAAAAAACAGCTGAATGTGACAGAACTATAACATGAAAACTTTTTTTTTCGTTTTATTAGAAAAACATGTTGTTATCCTCTTTTATTTTTAATTAATGGGCATTTTTTGTTTCGGACTTCGAGAATATAATATTTGGAGGTAGCCTTGCAGCTTGGCCGAGCAAACGAACGTGCGTGCTGATATTTGTCAACCGAGAGTCAGCGCATTGCCGACTTATACTGTATCTCGGAAATAAAGGCTTTGCGGACCCATATTTGTATAGACTTTTATGTTTATTTTTGGACCCTGACTACGTACCTGAATTATTGACATTTCGTCCTGAATCAGCCTGTATATATATATATATATATATATATATATATATATATATATATATATATATATATATATATATATATATATATATATATATATATATATATATATATATATATATATATATATATATATATATATATATATATATAAATATACAGTATGTCCACGGATAGACATCCCAATAGAACAAATGGACCAAAAATTTCGTTTTTTGACAAAAAGTCATTGTTGATAAAAAGTTCTGCATCTCGAAAAAATGTAGTCTACGAGAAGAATTTTTTATTTTTTTATACAGGGTAGGGAAATGCCATTAAGAATAAACTTACTTTATTTATCGTTTTAAAGTACAATGGCAAATAAAAAAAGTTTTAAATTCTATTCAGTGCTTACATAAGAAACGTATTAAACAAAAACATAGCACAACAAAAAGAACTATTATTTATTCAAATACGCCTCCCCCGTGTTCGACGCATTTCTCAAATTGCCGTCTAATGTGATCATAACTTTTTTTTACTACTGAAGCAGAGAAAATCCCGAACTCAGAACTCCTGCCAATCCCATTCCTGCCCATTTTGTATTTTGGGATAATAGGACCGGTTTTTCTTTGAAAACACGTGCAACAGTAATTCATACATGGAAATGCTACAAACCTTTTTTTCGAATAAGTTGGATGAACTGCTATTACAGTACCGGGGACAAATGTAGCTTGGGTTCTTTATGTAAGCACTGAATAGGATTTAAAACCTTTTTTTATTTGCCATTTTACTTTAAAACGATTAATAAAAGTAGTTTATTCTTGATGGTATTTTATGTTTTTTCATTTTTTGGGTAACCTGTATAAAAAAATTAAAAATTCTCCTCGTAGACTACATTTTTTCGAGATGCAGAACTTTTTATCAAAAATGACTTTTTGTCGAAAAACAAAATTTTTGGTCCATTTGTCCTATTGGCATGTCTATCCATGGACATACTGTATATATATATATATATATATATATATAGTTATATATAATTATATACCATTAATTATATATATATATATATAATATATAATATAAAAGTAATTGATGTAGGTTGCCTAACAAGTTATGCCGTTTATTTATTTAAAAGTTTTGATAAATTTAGTGTTAAGATTCCAAAGAACGATAATTTGCGATTTTGTTTTCAGATTTTCTGGCGTTATTTAAAGAGATACTAAAAAAAAAGGACACTTTTCTTATATAATCTTCACATTTTTTGTCTACAGTCATAGCTGAGAGATTTTCGTTTTCGACGTTTTCGTTTTCTTAGAAACTCAACTTTAATTTTTTAAATACGGCATCTAATTATTTTTATTTTTTTGAAGCAGTTATAATCCCAATTACAATGATGTATAACCTTAAATTTTTTGTTAAATAAACATATTTTCCATAAGAGACAATGAGTAAGACAAGGAACGCACATCATTTCTTATAGGGGCGTTCCATATTTGTTAATAAATATTAAGTGTTATACATTTTTGTAATGGGGATAATAAGAGGTTTAAAAAATTAAATAAAAAAACCAGGTCCGTATTTAAAAAAATAAAGTTGATGATGGTCTAACGAAAACGAAACGTCATACAGAAAATCTATCAACGCTGTTTTGTAGAGCTTAAAAAGTGGCCATGAGAAAGTTCTTTTTTTTTTCTATCTCTTTAAATAACGCCAGAAAAATAAAAACGAAATCGCAAAATTTCGTTTTTTTTTCGATATCTCCGGAAGTACTCAAAGTTTTACAACTTTTTAAACGGTATATTGTTGGTCACATAAATGAACTTTCCAATTTAACCATCTTCGTATTCCTATATGTTTCCGAGATCCCAATGGTAGATCGAATTTAAATACTATATATATATATATATATATATATATATATATATATATATATATATATATATATATATATATATAAACAGGTAATCTTTATCGGTCAGGTCATGGACCTGAACAAAGTAATTGAAATGATTTTAACACTTTATTTATTTAAAAAAGTTTCTAAAATGGAATATTTAAATTTGGTGTTTTAAGATTCACAAAGAATCGATTGTACAGTTAACAGTAGACGACTATTTTGTATATCCAGGATCTTGTTGGGTTCACTTAGAATACTAATTAAAAACTAAGGTGACATTGGTATAAAAGTAGTCTTATATAAATTCTTCACATTTCTTTCTTAACAGTCATTTACTGCTAAACCAGTAAATGGAAGCAAAAGGTTCTGTGTTTTTAAGATTTTGTTAGTATTTAAAAACTCGAAGGCTGAAAATTTTCAATGGGCAAATACCTAAAATTTATTTTTAGTTAAAGAAAAACTAGTAGTAAATAGAGCCGAAACTTAGTCGTCAGTGATATGGCATTTCTCAGTGTCAATAAGTAAAATTCCTGCACAGGCAAGACACCCTACTGGATTCAGGGGATGGCTAGAAGAAGTGGAGGTGAATCATGTGTTCAGATAAAGGCCGTCATTAATGATATGCCTTAAAATTTGTTAGGCCTTTTTAACCACTTACTATCGAACCCCTAAGAAGCCTTGATACAAAAGAGCAAACAGCTAGGTGAATACATACGCCTATAAAACGGCTTCAACTGTACCATTTACCTGGAGCGTTTTTTATACGTGGATATTTTGTCCTTTAAGGTATCATTTTGTTTTTTTAAAGATTCTGGTGCTTAATCCATAAAAAACGTATTGATATATCTATATAAATCAATTCTAAAACAAACTTTTTGTTTTTTATCTCATTGCAAATGATATAATATGGTACTTTTAACAATGATATAATATCTTTTAAACATTTATAAAAATTTTGATTTTTTCTGTAATAAGCATTACTTTCAGTTAAAAATTTTACTTTAGCTCCAAACTTTTTTTGATGAGGATAATAATGAGAAATTGATTTAAAAACAAAAAAATGGCATGTGGAAAGTAAAAAATGAGGCAGTGGTACGCAAAAGAAGGGCATTTTCTAATTTAAGAATTTAAATAAAAATTGAAACGTTTGTTTTAAAATATATTTTTCTTGAAATATCGAGACGATATTTAGGAATTAGGTCCAGAATTTAAAAATAAACAAAATGAGATGTTGTTGGGTTGCAGTTAAGTGTATATTTGATCTCGTTTTACGGGCCTATGTATTCACCTAGCTGTCCGCTTTTTTGGATTTAGATGCCTTAAGGATTCAATAATAAGTGATAAGTTAAAAAGTCAAACATATACTTTTAAGCGTCAGCTTGATGGAGTACTGCTGGATAATATAAATATTAACAACCCACAAGTTAACAAGTTTTAAGGATTTCAATTAAATGAAAAGTTAAAGTGTGAAAATCACATAACGAGCCTAAACAGAAAGGTGTCATCTAGTTGTTATGTCTTAAGAGTGGTTACGAACGAATTGGATGTAAGTATAGTTCTCACGTGTATCTTGCGCATATAGATTCGCATTTGCGTTATGGTATTTGTTTTAGGACTCATGCTCAGATACCCTGTTTAGACCCGTCTTTATGATTCAAAAGAGAGCTCTTAGAATCATGTACAGGGTACGGGGTCTTTGATTATATTTACGTGGCTTCTGGAGCCTTTATTTTTGAAGACAGAAAAAAATGTTTTATAAAAAAATTGTAGGTTTTTTTTCATATTATCCTTTAAAATTATCAGTAAAAAAATATCGCAATGAAAAGATGGAAAAATATAGGCAACTTCAACTTTTTTTGAAATGGAACACCCTGTATATTATGCGCTACAATGAAAGATCTTTTTTTCTGATTTCAAATATAATATACATTGATGTTTTTTGGGTAAACCATTTTTGGGATATTTAAGTTTAAGATATAAATAAATTAAAAAATCATATTAGTATCAAGAAAGCTATGAAAACAATAAAATTGTTTTAATAAATTTGACGTATTGATATTGTAAAAAGTTGAAATTTATCATTTTAACTATTAAAAATAGTTTGTATTGCTTTTTTGTCGATGGGCTATTCAGTAGAACAAAAAATCGCTATTATCCGTCTTTTTTATGGTAACAATAATAATGTGACGACAGTGCAAAGGGAATATTACTTATTATATCCTTAACAAAATAGATACTATAACATACATAGTAAGAAAGTTTATTGAACGAAAAAGCTTTAAAATGAAGAAAAGGAATGCAGCACAAAATGAAAACAAAGTTTTGGATATCCTCGTTTTTTTAGGATAATTATTATACTTTTTCTATTGGACCAGCACTAAATACTTTTAATAGTTTTAGTTAATCCTAAAATATTAATCTCGGATGCGGCATCTGAACTAAATAAAACCTATTATAAAATGTATTTAACCTTAAAATTTTACAAATTTTATCCTTATAAATTTATGTCCGTTCAGAATCTTTCTGAACAAAACATGCAGGACCGAGCTAAGTATGCATTGAAAATAGCTAGGTTTATGCAGCAGGATCCAAAGTTTTTAAATAAAATTCTATTCACCGACAAGTCTTCCTTCACTTTAGCAGGAATGTTTAATCACTAAAATAAACATTATTGGTCCAAAGAAAACCCTCACCTAATTCAGCAACGTAACAATTTTATTGTTTCCATGGCTTTCTTGATACTTAAATAGAACTTTTTTGTAATTTATTAATAATTAAACCTAAAATATATCAACAATGGATCATCCAAATATTATCAATGTATATATATTTGAAATCAGAAAAAAAGATCTTTCTTTGTAGCGCTTAATATACAAGGTGTTTTATTTAAAAAAGTTGAAGTTGCCTATATTTTTCCATTTTTTTATTGCGATATTTTTTTACTGATAATTTCAGAAGATAATATTGAAAAATCCTACAATTTTTATATAAAATATTATTTTTCTGTCTTCAAAAATAAAGGCTCCAGAAGTCACGTAAATATAATCAAAGACCCTGTACATAATTCGACGTAGGGATTCCTGAAGACCGTTATAAAATTTTGATACTCTCACGCATTTTATATTGGAGTCAGTTTATCTTATGCATAGCAATTGAATATCTAGTTATTCATCACATAAAATGAATACTATTGCGCTTCTTATTCCTTCTACTACGCTGACTAAAAACTCTATAGTTTATAATAGTAAAAAGCCATTTAATCACCTTCTAGATTTTTTACTATTAACTACAATAATTTAAAGTCCCTTAAAGATAATGTTCTACTAAATAGTTACAGTTTATTTTTACGTAGCAAAGGATCATGGGGATAGGTTTGACAACATAAATTTACCTGTGACGCCGCTCGTTACAAGTCGTTTGTTGCTCAGACGTCAAAATAAGTATTTTCAATGTTTTAACACTAGGCAGGTTTGAAGTGAGTGGACATTTTACGCCCTCCACTGCGACCGCTCGGTCTATTGTTGCCAAGGAAGTTTAAAGGTGTATGGAAGCCCAATGCTATGGCCCATTCGATCAAAAAATGTCCAGCCCAGTATGAAAATAATTGTCAGAGTTGGCCCCGGCGATTCTGCGCAATAACAAAATTCCACGAAATAATTTAAATGTGTTGCCTACTTACACACTGAGAAATCAGTGTGTAGTTAGGCAACACATTATACTTTTATGAGAGCCGGAGTAGGAGTGTGTGATTATATTTTGTGGTTGCAGAAGTTTTTTGGATTGATAAAAACCTTCTTATTTTAGTGATTAGTGTTTATTAAATTGTGACTATAATTTTATGTTTATTGTTTGTTACTTATAATATAGTAACAAAATGACTAGAGGTTGTATGCTTTTTCTGCAAACCAAGGGTAACATACCCGGCATATTTTACTTTAGGTATTTTTATACTTAAATTAGGTGCTTCTTATGAGACGTAACGTTAGGTAACCGAATAATTAATAATATATCAATTATGAATAATAGAAAATGAAAATTTTATAGGAAATAGCAGTGAGAAAAGTAAGGCAATCTTAACTATCTTTTAGATGATTTCCACAATGTTTGTGTATTTCTGTGGATTATTAAAAAGAAATAAGGTTTACATTTAGGTACTTTCATTTCATTTAATAATTTAGTACATTCTTTTAAAGGATCAAAATTATTAATTACTGGGCAGACCAGGCAAATTTTAATATATACAGGTCCCTCTAAATGAATGAAAGAAAATACAATTTTATGTTAAAGTTATTCCTTTTTTCTTTTTTGTATTTGTTTAAAAAGAAATTAGATTTTTGGTTTCTTAAACTTACATTATCAACTTTTTAAGCTCGACATACTGTAGACACATAATATTTATCGGATACTGTTACAATGGATACCTAGATACCAAAGGATACTAAACATTTTTAACCACTGTTATTCTGTCTCATGAATGTTTGTTATTAGTGAAAAGTATATGCCTAAAAAGCAGTTATAAAAATTTTCACTTTTTAATGTACAACCAGAATCTTAGGATTAGATTAAACTCATTTACACTATCTTGCCCTTCTTTTATCACAAAATTGGTGATAAGTACGTGAAACTATCATACAATGTTTGAAATTTATTTTAAAAAATCGTATTTTTATTTATTTACAAAGATTTTTTCAAAAATACAAAACTCCCAAAAATATCGACCATTTAAATAGAAGGCTGTAAAGTGGCGCATTCTATTTTTTTCATATTATATCAGATGATATAAAATCCAATATTAAACAATAATTTTAAATATTCTATGGTAGTATCGTTTAATAACCATCAATTTTGTGCAAAAAATAAAAAAACAGTGAATGCTTGAATTTGACATTTGATGATGTCAACTTTATAGATAGTAACAAAGAATTATGGAAGTCCGGCTCTGACCTACTATTCATTGCGCAAACTCCGCGGGGCCAATCCCCCTATTCCCGCTGCCCTGCACGCCTGGACAATTTTGTTCTACAGTATTGGGCTTCCATACACCTTTAAACTTCCTTGATTGTGGCTCACACCTTTTTATATTTCTCCCAATAGGATCAGACTTCTAATTAATCCGATATCAGATTGGGAGAGAGTTCTTACATCTCCTCTTACTCGTGTCGCTACCGGACACGAGCACAATATGTGTTCTTATGTGTTCTGGTGTCTCTGTCTTCTGTAGAGTATGACGAGCAGACGATTAGATCCGTCATGCCCTCGTCTCCCGGTCTAGTGACGTGGGTAGCTACCAGATCCTTGTTACAGGAACCAGATATTCCTTCTGAGATCGCATCTCCGGCCTTACCCTGTAAAAACGGTCCTATCCGCTTTCTGTTTAAAGCCAGGGAATCCTTTTCCCTATAAAGGCGGTTCTGTCCGCCTTCTGTTTGGATTCAGGAATCCCTTCCCAAGCACCTGTTTGTTCAGGATGGATTAGGCCTTCCCCGTGAAACATGCGCCGGTGACTTCACTCATCAGCACGGTATGCTAACACCTTGAGTTAAGCCTTGTGTTCATCTTAGCTTCGGATCCCGTTCCATACGCTAGCCAAAAGAGTTGCGGATAACCAGCAATTCTAGCGCATGTTCCAAAAGATCCTACTAGGCCCAACCACGACAACGACGTGTGAACACAGCGGGTTTAACACTAACTATCATATGGCTGTGCTTGGTCTGTCTTCTTTGTTCTTATATCGTATCGTGGCGGTGGTCGATAGAAAACATATAAATAGAACAGCGGGTGTACGTATTCTAGACGTGTTTGGTAGTAAAACATTTTTTTTTTAATTTTATATTGATGTGATATTTGCAACAACTTCCGACCTACCGAATTCTAAAAAAGCTTTAAAACATTTAAAAAAAAAATTGAATTGTCTCTCGCAAATAGAAACAACGCTGAATTTATAGTACAGCTTTGCAGGCATATGCATTTTAACTATCAATGTTATTTTATTTTAGGTATTTCGGTTTTTTTAAATTTCTAATTAAATAAGTATACAAAGAAAGCCTAACTAAATAATTATTCTGTTTAAAGAATTTTCCTATTAATAACAAATTTATTTAAAACATTTTACGACCACACGTGAGAAACATTCTAACTTTATATTTAAAAAGCAAATTCCTATTCATCAAATGAAGCTAGTAGGTCAGTGTAGGTAATAAAAAAGGAAAATTATTTTTACAGCTATGTAGGTATATAAACCTACAGTAATGTCTGAAAAAGAGTCAGTGGTTATCAATAAAACTGTCTTCTTTTATGATGAAGTTTTGACAAAAAAAATCAGTCTAAAATAGGAAAATATGTTTTTCCCAATATGTTTTTTGTTTTTTTTTTTTTTTTTAAATATAAATCCTTTATTTTATTATTTATTTAAAAAAAAGGCAGAAGAAACCCAAAAACAATAAAAAAATAATTTTAAATTTTTCCCAGTGGTATATGTTAAAAAAACCTTGAAAATTCGGTTTTTTGATTTTAATTAGAAAAATATTGCATTAAAACAAAAAGGTTATATAACCTAAATTAAAGGTCTTGTTTTATATATATATATATATATATATATATATATATATATATATATATATATATATATATATATATATATATATATATATATATATATATATATATATATATATATATATATATATATATATATATATATATATATATATATATATATATATATATATATATATATATATATATATATATATATATTTATATATTATATATATATAGATATATATATATATATATAATATATATATAATATAATATATATATATATATATATATATATTATTATTATTTTAAAATAATATATAATATATATATATATATTCGATTTTTTAAAAAAAAACTGTTTTTTTTGATAAATCGACGTTTATGCTGAATGGCACACTGAATCGACATAATTGCAGATATTGGTAAGATGAAAAACCGGGACTGGATGGGAAAAACATACCCAGTATCATGAAAAGGTAAAAAGTTTGGGGAGGGATAAAATAGGAAAATAGGACCATTTTTTATTAAGGATAATTTAAATTCCACCCGATATTTTGGATTTGCTGGAAAACAAAAGTACCAGAAATAAGAAGACATGCTAATGCTAATTTTCATCAAATATGGTTTCAACAAGATGGCGCCCCTCCTCATTTTGGAGTTAATGTAAGAAGATTCTTAGATACGACTTTTCCAAATCGTTGGATTGGCAGAAGAGGTGAAATTTAATGGCCAGCAAGAAGCCCTGATCTCACACCCCTAGACTGGGGGCATTTTAAAAATAAAGTTTATTTGACAAAGCCGGAAAATATTAACATATTACAAGACAGACCTAGAGCAGGATGTGAATTGATAACTCGCTATATGTTAGAAAACGTAGTAAATTCTTTTTACTACAATTTGGCACATTGTCAAACCGTTTAAGGGGGCCATTTTCAACATTTAATTTAATAGAATTATTTTTTAAATACTTTTTTTATATCGTTTCTTTTTGTATGGGTTAGTATTTGCATATTTTATTTATAATAAATTTTACATAATAATTTTTTAAACCATTGTATCTTTTAATCTGTTGAAGTTTGGTATAGCATATGTTACATGAAGTTGTGTTAAAATTTTGCGTAAAATCGGAAAATACTTATAAAAAATATACCATTCCATTTAAAAAACGGTAACTTTGGTCTCTACTACTGTTGTGATGCCTCCCGTATATGCAAAGTTATCTTCCTAATGTAGATCTGAAGGAGATCTATAATTTTTCTTTGGGATACTTTTTGATAAAAGGGGTCGGGACTTTTTTAACACAGTGTGTATATATTTAAAGAAAAAAAAATTATAAAGTACCTGAATGGCTATAAAATTCAATAAAAAATGCGCTTTTGACATAGTATACCGTTAAGTAACAACTCGAGTTATGCAGTAATGCAGAAAATCATTAGTTACCAGGCAATTTGGTTCAGTTACATCATAAATTCAACTTATTTGCCAAACGTTTTAAATTATTTTTAAGTGTAGTAGCATTTTAATTTTTACAAAACCTTTTAAAACTTAGCTTTAATTTTTAAAATAATTTTATTTATGCAATGTCGAATATGAACCATATATAAATTCTAATAGTACATTTCCTTTGGTGTTATCGAATAAACTTTATAATTTCTATTAAAAAAAACATAAAAAAAATTATTTATACTAAATTTGACAGTCTATGGTCTGAGCTACAAGGCAGAAAATACCTATAGCTTTTTTTAAAAATCATATATTGAGAACAAAATTAACTTGGTCAAATTTTTTTGATAAGTATAATTTCAGTAGAAGTCATGTTTTCAATAGGAATTTTGTTCCTAATTTAGTTTTCTAAAAATATTTATTTTTGTCGTGCTTTATCGCCATAAGTCTACAACCTTCCTCCCTCGCTCTGCTGATTGCAATAAAAGGAAAAGTAATTTTTAAAGTATTTTTTTCTATTATTAACAGGGCCTTTCTAATAATTGTCTTTCTTGCTAGCTATAATTTTGCGTACCTGTCAAATTTTACGGATGCAATGTTTGACAGGTGGTGCTTTGGAGACATATTATTTTTTAACAAATTTTGTTAAACATTTTCATTATTGTTTATAATAAGAAACATAAAACATGATGATATTTTTGGAAGTAAAAAATTGGGGCACATTATGTTTGTGGCACATTTATATTTAAGAGGTGTTGTAACATCGAGTCATTATTTATTTTTCGTTTCTAATAAAGATACTGACCATTGTTATTAATTGCCTGTAATATCTACGAAAATAACCCAAAAAAAAAAAGCTAACAGAAAATTATTATGATAAAAATCTTAAAGATAATAATAATTAAGGGTTTAATTAATTAAATACGAATTTTTTAAAAAAAATATTTTTTTTTTTTAAGATAAATGCTGGGAGACCCTCACTCAAAAAATCTGACTAACGCAGGATTTTAACCTTCAGAATATTTTAACCTTTGTGTGTGCCATCTTTCTGGTCTTTGTTGTTATTACCTACATTTCAGCAGAGTTACAATTATAATATGATGTTTATTTAAATTAAAAATAATAATAATTTTAATTGCCAATAATAAACTTAAAACTATACTTATTAAAATAATTTCTTGTGCCAAAATGCCTCTTAAAGCGTGAACTATTCTTAAACTTTTTTATATTAGGCCTACTTCTTTGATTATAGAAAGCAATAGTTGCATTTACCCAAATAAAAAAGTAATTTAAAAAATTAAATTGACTTAAAAAAAAAATCATAAAATAATAATTTAAAAATTAACCAACAAGAACGAAATCAAAAGTAGGTATAAGGCAAATTAAAGACTTACAATTTTTTTAAGGTCGGTGCCAGCAAAGGCATCAAATATAAAACTAAATCAAATTAGAAACAAAATATCTGATTGGTAGATATTTTCCCAAAGTGCTGGAACCGACCAAAAAAAATTGGCGCCCTTTTTTTTTCCATTACTTTTATTTCGTTTTTGTTAGAAAAAAATATATATATATATATATATATATATATATATATATATATATATATATATATATATATATATATATATATATATATATATATATATATATATATATATATTTATATTTATATATATATATATATATATATATATATATATATATATATATATATATATATATATATATATATATATATATATATATATATATATATAGAATTTAAAAAAAATTTAATAAAATTAATACTTTTAACCAAACTTGGGAAAAAAAACACATAAATTGATTTTAAATTGTAGCTTTTTTTGGCAATAAAATGAAATTTTTTTTTTTTAAACCCCCTTAGCTGAACCCTTCCCAATTTTTTTTTAAATGCAAACCTATGTCGTGTATGGCTCATTGAAAAGCTCGTAAAAAATGGAATCTGACCTCCCCTTTTTTTTTTTAAACATGTGGTTACCAGGAAAGGGAAAAAAAACTCATTTAAAAAAAAAAGTTAAAAACCCCACATGTTTTCCTAATAACGTCCTAAAATAAAATGGGCAGGCATCATCAACAACAGAATATTAGGGCCATATTTTTTTTAGGGGAAAACCCTTTTCAGCTGCACGCTACTTAGACTTTTTACGCTTTCAATTAGGCCCGTTTTTGTTTTTCCCAATGAAGCAGATCCAGATATCCCCACTGAAAAACTTTTTTGGGTTTCCCACAGGACGGGGCCCCCCACATTTTGGTATTAACGTCAGAGAATTTCTGATGAAAATTTTTCAGGACGCTGGATTAGACGACGGGTACAATTGAATGGCCGCCACGATCCCCAGACTTAACGCCAAATTAGTTTTTTTTGGGGATATCTGAAAGACAAGGTTTATCAAAATGGGCCGGGCCAATATTGAAGATCAAAAAAAACAGAATTAGAGTGGAATCACATAACATACCGGCTGAGGCCTTTCAATTCCAGAGGGGCTTAACCCTAAGGAGCCTGCCAAGTAGAGGGTGTAGGGCTTTTTTCAGCATCTGTTACGTTAATTCACCCGTGATAGCACTAAGTAGGTATTTCAAATTTTTTTTTGTTTTTAAAAGAGTTTTTTCTCATTTCCGGGAAACCCACATAAGTTTAAAAAAAAAGAAAGGGTATGGTCAGATTCCTTTTTTTACAAGCTTTTCAATGAGCCCATACAGGTCATAGGTTTGCATTTGAAAAAAAAAAAGTTGGGGAAAGTTGCAGCAAAGGGGGTTTAAAAAAAAATATTTCATTTTATTCCCAAAAAAAAGGGTACAATTTAAAATCAATTGACGTGTTTCAGCGATTTTTTTTTCAATTTAAATTGGTTAAAAAGATATTAATTTTTTTTCCCGGGACTTTTGCGCATCCCTGTATATATATATATATACACGTTTGGGAGTTGAATCGTACGGATTAAATTTTTAATTTTATTAGACACTAATAGATAGAGATAGACAGAGAACGACTGCATCGGTAACCTCCCACCGATAGCGACGCCGACCCCGTACCGCTCTAATGTGAATTTGTGGGGCGAAATTTGTTCTCGCTCTTACTCCGTTTCCTTTTTTTACACATTGCGCAAAAAACATATTCGAAATTTTTCAAGCGCCGAACGTGAAAATATATATATATATATATATATATATATATATATATATATATATATATATATATATATATATATATATATATATATACAAAATATATATATATATATATATATATATATATATATATATATATATATATATATATATATATATATATATATATTTTATATATATATATATATATATATATATATATATATATATATATATATAAGTAGTAATGGTTTTATTGTAAATATTAAAAAAAATTTTTTTTTATGGACTAGAATTTAAAACCCAAAGGGTTTTTAGATGTTTTCGACACCACTTTAAATTTTTATCAATAAAACCATGTTGTTACACTTAAGCGGGAGTCTTATGAGTTTCATTTCCGACGATGTTGGAAAACTTGCAAGTCTCATTGATCCGAATTTTAGATCGGAAATCAAAAGAAAAGAAGAGAGAAAAAGAGCATTTTGTATGTTAACAAATGATAGTGATATAGGTTTTTCCATCATATTATTTCTGTAAATGCTTTTTGATGTTTTAAGATACACTTTTATTTATTATTTATTTCTTTTATTTATGCCTACTTTAACGTAAGATCGAATCGCTCACCAGCAGATTTTGGTTTACATACAGCATACAGCTTTGTTATTTTTCTGGTCACAATTTTTATGAACACATTAATTTACTTAATATTCTAAAATAATGAAAACATTTGTCTTAGACGCGTGCGGTGAAATTTAAAATAAAAGAAGCAATTTATAAAAACTCACCTATTTGTAAAGTACTCTCTTTTATATTTAGGATTTTGCAGTTTATTAAGTAATAAATTATATTTATTTTCCAACACTTTCAATGCTAATGTTTTAGTTAGTTGATGTTTCTAGGGAAAGCATTGTCTGGATCATTTGGTCGCATTTTTTGTGATTCAATGCTTCACATTCGCACAGGAAGGTA
>JAHBCN010017386.1:0-18490 GCA_019359885.1 Listronotus oregonensis
TGTTATTAAGGGATCTTTTTTTTTTCTCTCTAAAAAATGGAAAATATGGAGGGACTCTATGTTTTTATCTATTCCTTACTCTATAGGTAAAACCCCCCTTAGACTGAATTAGTAAAAACCTCTTTTTAAATTTCCTAAAATGCCCGGGGTGTGGTCTGGTAGAAAATGGGGCTTTGTTTTGAATGAAATCCCCTGCTTTTTAATTTAAAAAATTATATCGAAATTTAGGTTCAATCAAATTGATAACACAAAAATTTTTAAAGGATGTCATTTTTTTTCTTTTTAGAATGGCTTTTTAAAGAAAACTAGTATTTTTTTTTTTTTAAAAAAATTAAAATTAAATTAAATATTCCCATTTACCAAGATCGGGGTTTAACCTTAATCCTCAGAAACGATATTTTCGAAAAGTAGGAAAAAAATGGGGTAAAAAAAAAAGGAAAGTTGATTCGTGTAGTATAATTAAAAATTTTTTTTTTTTAAAAAAAATAGTCGCTTTCTTATTTTATTAAAAAAATTCCGAATTTTGGATTTTATGAGTATCCTTGCATAACGAACTTTTTTGAAAAATTGAAGAAAAGTAAAAAAAAATTTTTGCCAAAAAACTAATAGAAAGAAAATATAGGCTGAAAATTAATTTAAAAAGATATTTTTTGACTAATCAACCTATAAAGAAAAATTGGTATTTACCTTTTTAATATGAAAAATAATAAAAAATTTTTTAAAAAAAATTCAAAATAATAAAAAAAAAAAATCTCCCCTTTTTTTATTATAAAAAATAGAATAAGGAAAAAAATTTAATAAAAACCAAAAATTTAATTTTTCAAAACACAAAATATGCTATCTTAGCCTATTTAGCAAAATTTTAGTAATAAATTTTTAAAAAATGACGGGTTTTTGACGAACATCAGCTAACAAGATGTGGTCACAATTCGTCTTGTGTTTAGTGGGTAATCTAACAATTTTCTTTATTTAAATTTTATAACCAAAAAATAAATTGTCCAAATTTTAAATTCTTGATATTAACTTTTCAAAACTATTTCTTTATGTTGTTTTTTTTTTTTTTTTTAAGTTTCTCTTTTTAAAAACACACACGCAAAAGTTTTGGTACTTTAATTCTGCTTGTAACTTATTTATTTTTTATTTTAAACTTAGTTTTTAAAAGATTTTTTAAATTTCTTTACCAAAAAAAAATTTGTAGATATTCCCTTTATTTAAAATACATTTTTTAAAAGTTATTTACCCCAAAAGACTTTTGGTTTAATTTAACTAATTTCCTATTAAAAGCAAGACAAGAAAGATGATTTTTTAACTGGAAAGTCATTAATTTTTTTAAAAATTATATATTTTCTTAAAAGATAAATTTACAAAAAACCAGTACTTAATATGATAAAAAAATGTTTAACAATAAAATACAAAACTCTCTGACGGAACAAAAGGGTTCAAAAATATAAAGTTTTTATATTGTTCGACGCCCATTGCTTCTTTTCCCTTTCTTTAGAAATTTCACGCTATTTTTTTTAAAAAAAATACTTTAATTAATAATTATTATGGGATCGTAAAAAAAGGGGTTTAGTGGTTTTTTAAAAACTTATGGCAATTACTATTTCTTTTACTCTGTGTGTATTCTGTATTTTGAACTTTACACAAGATCAGTAAAAAAATTAAAAAAAAAAAGTTTTAAAATCAAGGACAGAACTTGGTCAATTTTAGATTTATACTTGATCACCTGTATTAATGTTTTCTTTATTTAACAAAAGTTTTTTAATACGAACAGATCATAAAAAACTTGTTTATTCAAAAGAAAAATTTAATTTTTGTCTTAGTCTTTAATAGGCCAAGATTTTTTGTAAGAACTTATACTTTACACAAGTGTTTTTGATATTATTTTTTTTCTTTTTAGTTCAATAAACGAAGTAAAAATGACTTTAGAAACTCAGGTTTAACTCAAACTTCTAAAACACCCTCTAAATATACAATATTGCCGCTCCTGGTTTAGGACGTTTAGGGCAAAAATGTGCATATAATAGAATTTTTTCTTTAGTTGTGTCGTAAAACCTATTTTCATACGAAACTTTAAGTTTTTATTTCCTCAAGAAGTGCCTCATAATTTGATGAAACAATGAAATCTTAAAATCGGGCGTAGTAAAATGATCCCTTTTAAAATCAAGACAAATTTTTTTAATACCGGAACCCGCTCACAATTCTCCGCCTAGATGTTAGCGTCAAATACTGAAATCCTTCATATCCTAAAATGAGCAGCCAGTACATGTATTGTCGGCAAACATAAAAACTTGACACAATATCTTAACTTTTTATAGGTAATTAAAATAGTTTGGTCCAACTTCTTGTTGTGTTTTGTGATTAATGAACCTATTCTAGGTAATGAAAGACATAGTGATAGCTCAATAACATTAACATTGCGGACTTTTATTTTATTTATTTTTTAATTGGTACACAACCTTTTGGATAGTAT
The DNA here is from genome assembly GCA_019359885.1 of Listronotus oregonensis. Taxonomy (NCBI): domain Eukaryota; kingdom Metazoa; phylum Arthropoda; class Insecta; order Coleoptera; family Curculionidae; genus Listronotus; species Listronotus oregonensis. The sequence continues at coordinate 2,474 of JAHBCN010017386.1, forward strand.
GTATCTTTAAATGATAAAAGATACATACTTGTTGAGTACCATTAAAAATAAAACAATAAATCAAAATTTTTTTTGGATTGTTTCTCCTCTTTTTTTAAATTGAAGTTTACTTAACCAGAAGAATAAAAATATAGTAAAATTTTTTTACCCCTTACTTGTTACCTTAAAACTACATTTGATAAATTGTGGGTAATTAACAATTTTGTCTTATTTTTTAAAACTACACTACACATTATACGAAAAACTAGTTGGGCTCTCACATATTACTCACACACATAGTTGTACTCACACTTTACAACGATTTATGTAGAACATCCACGAAGGGGGTACATATGGCACCTAGTACTTGGACCTTCGTGGATAACTATAAAGGTAAAAAGCCTTAAAAAATATTTACACAAAAATTAGCTTTTGTAATATTCATTATTCTAAGGAAAACTCACTAAGGCTTGTATAAAGCGTAGGATGTCGGATTTTTTATATGCTTAGCCCATCTCTGAGATCCGTCAACAATGCCACAACATGAAACATGCAATTTGATGAATTTTTTGCACCCGTTAGACATAACGGTGGTTTTTATTTAGATAATAGCCATTTTTTAACAAAAGTAATTTAATTTTATTGCCTTACAAACTAATGTATTAAAAAGAGTTAAAATTATTTGAAGATAAAACATATATTAAAAATATTATAAACATTTTGTAAAATTATTGTTATTTTATTTGCCTAACATCACACTATACTTACAAAAATTAAATTGTTGAAATAAATAAACCTATTTTTTAGTGGGATTTGCCTATGCCTCAAACAACCCAGCATGGAGATCCAACACCGAATATGTTTACACGGTTAACGGACGCACTTTAAGCAGCTTACATGAATCAGTAGACCAATATTCCGGAATTTTTTTAAGAGCTAAATTGTACATTACCCCGTTGTCTGATGGAAAACTTCAAGGAAGAATTGCTGATGCCCAATACGCTCAAATTCAAACCTACTTACCTAATGGATGGAGGTCTGAGGTTCCAGAATCTCAGTTAAGTTACAAACAACTGCCTCTTAAAGAAAAGCCCTTCCAACTGATTCTGGAAGATGGTTTAATAAAAAAGCTTATTGTTGAAAAAGAACTTGAACACTGGGAAGCTAATGTCATCAAAAGTATTGTGAGTCAATTCCAATGGGATGTTCAAGGCAAGCAAGTCATCGACAGTTCAATTAACAACTTGCCTGGCAACAACAAATTTGAGGGAGTTTTTAAGACCATGGAAGAAACAGTAACTGGTAAAACTGAAACCCTCTATGAAATTCATCAACTTCCTAAATACCTGCTTCAAAGTAATACCTTACCTTTACAAAAATTAAAAGAAGATGATCAAGTTGTTGAAGTCGTTAAAACCAAGAACTACACTAATGCTGAGGACAGACCTTCATATCACTACGGTTTTGGACAAGTTGACGAATTTGAACCTACTTCCAATAAAATGGGACAATTCTTTTTAAGAGAATCTTACTCTCGTGCTATTCTTACCGGACAACCCTCCAAGTTTGCCATTCAAAAAGCTTATACCGTCAACAAAATCTTGGTTAACCCGACTTTTAACAATAAGGAAATGGGATCTGTTATAAGCGTAGTTAATGTAACTTTATCTGATATTAACGCCCAAACTCAGCAACCCCAAGACCTTACAAATCCAATTGAAATTGGAAACCTTATTTATACCTATGAAAGTCCATTTGCAGAGGACAACAATGTTCGTGAAAAACAACATCTTGCCCAGTCTAGTCAAGAGTTGAACGAAGACAGTTCTGAAAGAGTTTACCAAAGATACCGTCGCTCCGCCATGCAGATGATCCAAAAGACAAACCAGGACTTGCTATGGGAAAAAAACGTTCAATATCAACCAAGACCAGAAATGAAGAACGCTCCCGAATCACCACTCCTTCCAAATTTGATGGGTTACCACGGCAGATCCATTAAGAAGAATCGTGATTTTAATCTTAAACAAAATGTGGAAAAGATCATTAATGAAATTATTCAGGAAGTACAAGACCCTCAAGAAATATTGCGTCAATCAACTTTAAACAAGTACACAATTCTGACCACTCTTACCCGTTTAATGAATGAGGAAGAAATTAGGGCATTAGCGGAACAATTATACTCTCAATCAGATGAAGGTCAACAGCGGCTTGCTTGGGGAGTTTTCCGGACAGTATTGCTGAATGCGGAACAGGACCTGCCTTCTTAAACATACAACAGTGGATTGAATCCCAAAAGATCAAAAATTACAAAGCGGCCCAAGTTGTTGCTACTATGGCTTCTGCTGTACGAGTTCCAACTGAAGAGTACATGCGTAAATTCTACGAACTGACAAAGAATCAACAAGGTTATGAAACAGGAATACCTAAACGAAACAGCTATTCTGTCTTTTTCGGACTTAGTCTATAAAGTCTATGTGAATAGAAACCAGTCACACAATCAATATCCCGTTCATAGTTATGGAACCTTTTATACTAAGCAAGGAAAAGAATTTGTAAAGTCTACTGTGATACCATACTTTTCCCAGCAATTACATGATGCTGTCCACAAAGCGGATGCACGCAAAATCCACGTCTACATCCGTGCTCTTGGAAATATTGCACACAAGAGGATTCTTGAAGCTTTTGAACCGTACTTGGAAGGTCAAAAGCAGGCTTCTCAATTTCAACGTATGTTTATGGTTCTTGCTTTGGACAGACTTGTTGCTTACAACCCTGTTGTTGCACGCTCGGTCTTATTTAAAGTAGGTTGAAACTCTCTCTAAATATTTAGCATATTACATATCTTAATTAGGCAAGGTTATAAAAATATTTTTAATTAAATTTGGAGTTAAATAAATAAACAACATATCACTATAATATATATATATATATATATATATATATATATATATATATATATATATATATATATATATATATATATATATATATATATATATATATATATATATATATATATATATATATATCTTAACTCTAAATATATGAAATAAATAAAACTTGATTAAAAACCATTATATTTTTATAATTCAGATTTATCAAAACATCGGAGAAATCCCAGAAATCCGTGTTGTTGCTATCTACCAACTCATGAGGACCCATCCATCTGTAGAAATGCTCCAGCGTATGGCGGAAAGCACCCACACTGAACGCCAAGAGCAAGTTGTAGCAGCAATTAAATCTATCATTGAATCCGCATCCCATCTTAAATCTTCGGAATCTCAGTACTTGTAAGTAAAGCTATATATTTTTTGATATTGGTTGATTTTTTTCATGGTTTTTGACTTTAGACAACAGGCCGCTTCTTCTGCCAAACCTTTGCTTACCAGGAAATATTACGCTGGAGACTACAGTTTTGTTGACCTTCGTGATTACATCATTAAAAACATGGATGTCGAATTTGATCACAAATTCTTAGAAATTGGAAGTCGGGACAGCAACTGGCCCACAACTGTCAATCTAGCCGTACGTGGTAACTTTAACGGTATACATCACCAATATTTTAGTCTCTCAGGAATGATTTCTAGCGTTAGAGAACTCACTCATGTCTGGTATAGGCAAACCGAACAATACCAACAAGCTAAATCTCAAAGGTTTGTAAAAAACTATTTCTACATGCTTGTCAAAAAAGTGAATTGAATGAAAAATCTTAATAATAGACAGTTAATTCGTTTTACAATTTAAATATTCTTATAGATCCCAACAACAATCTGGTGAAAGCCAATGGTCTAGCGCCAACATTGCTAAATTATTGAACTACCAAGGTGAAGAAAGAGAACAATTAGAAGCTGTTATTTTTGCTCAAATGGAACATATCCAAAATTTGTGGTCTATCGACAACCAGACTCTGGAACGTTTACCTGAAGGTATTTTGTTTTTAATTTTGAGCATAAATTTTACAATTAATTATTTTAGATAAACCTTACTTCTTTCATATGTTGCAAATTATTTTAAAATAATTATTTTTTTTAGTAATGCGCCAACAGGAAGAAACTTTAAAAAGTGGCAGGAAAATAAACTGTGCTAAGCTCAGACAAGTAGAAGAAATGGCTCTCTCTTTTCCCACTGAAATGGGTTTCCCATTCTTGTACACCTACGACATGCCTTTATTGATAAGAGTCGAAGGACAGGTAAAGGCTCTTGCTAGCCCTCCAATTTCTACCAACAACAGATTACACAAGCCTGATCAAATTACTGCTGAAATTGATGCATACTGGACTGTTAGCATAAGAGCACAAAGTCACTTGAGCTTTGTAACTCCTTTTGACCATCAAGTGTACATGGCTGGTTTTGACAAAAATTTCCAAGCTCACCTTCCCATTAAGGGTAAAGTTGATGTTAATATTAAGAGCAAACAAGCTAAAATTGAATTTGAAGTTAAAGACACTCAAAAGGATGCTCGTTTGTTACATTACAGTACCTGGCCTTACACCTCTAGAAGTGACCTTATGAGTACTAGTCCTGTTGCTTTAAGACCCAACACTCGCGTTTTAAAACCCGAAGTCAGTCAGTACAGATTCTTTGATGTTGTACTTGGCAAAAAGGAAACAGGTTTGGCCTTCCGCGTTTGGGGTCATCATCAAGCACAGTCCATTAACTTTGCTGAATTGGCTAAGATCATGCACTCTGGAAGTATTGTCACTGGGTGGCAACAACTATGGGATAAGGCTACTCTGCAACAATCTGAAGCTAACATTGCCTTTATTCCAAGCCAGTCTACTGTTCGGAAATTCACCCTTCGTTATAGTCACCAAAGCCAATACCAAAAACAACCCGAAACCCAAAACCAGGAAGAATTCCTTGTCTATAGTCAACTTTCAACAAAACTCCAAAGCGAAGAACCCAAAGTGCGCCTTCAAAATATGATGAAACATGTTTCTTCGGGAATCAAGAGCGCCAAAGTATTTTCTTCCGATATTTCTATTCAATTCGAAGGTGACCGAAAATACCAACATATCTTAGGTGCTGCCATGGCTAAGAGTAATGCTGAACCAAAATCAAGATTCATCTTTTACTATAAGAGCAACGCCGAAAAACAACAACAATTTGCCCTTCAGGTTAGAGGTAACGTTTCAAATACCAACGGATTAGACTTAACCTATTCTTTAAAAACTGAACCCCAAGCTAAATACGAAGTTTTTCTTCAATATGGACAGAGCGAAGCACAGTCTTCAAAGGTCTCCGGACTAATCGACCTTGTCAGAAGTGAAGCCCGTAAACAATATCTTGTTGAAAAAGAACCTTTGTACCAAGTTTGCAAGAAGGAAATGCAAGAGCGCAACTTCCAACTTGCTGCTTGTCAAAACATGACCATTCAGGCTAATTTCCTTGACAATTTGAAAATACAAATGCAGTACGAAAATTTAAATAGGGAACTCCTTGACACCATTGAAGGATGGTTCAAAGGAATTCGAGTTTTCTATTACCCAATGACGGAAATTAAAACAATCCAGTCCGAAGGTAACAACAAAGTATATTTAGGAATCAAATTTCATCCCGAAAATCTTGGACAAATGAATTTTACTGTTAGAGCTAACGATGAGGAAACCAAAATGTTTAATATTTCCCTTCAAGACCAATTTGTAAAAACTGTTGTAGTACCTCACCCAGTTTTCCACCTGGAATCAAGATTAATCGGTTATCTTAAGGGATGGGAAAACATCAGACGTAAGTTTTTTAACTTGTAAATTGTAAACATTTTAAATATAATTTCTGAATTACTTAATTTATGAATATCTTAATTAATTTGGTATTTTATTAAATATTTATAAGTAATAAAAAATTACGATTCTAAATATATTTTTTTCAATTCCAGCAACGTGTGTAATTGATCAAACCGCTGCTCAGACCTTTAGTAACAGAACGTATCCAATGTCCTTAGAAAATAAATGGACAGTGGTAATGCAATACGTTCCCCGGACAGCTCGTTTGGAAGGTCACATGCAAGAAACTGTCGAACAACAGTTAAGACGACATCACGAAAACTACATCGTTCTGGTCCGTCAGATATCCCCTCAACAAAAGGAATTGATGATCACTTTTAACCACCCAGAAACTCAAGGCAAGACGGTTGTAATCAACTTGAAACCTAAGCAGCAAGGTCAATATTCGGCGTCAAATCCAGCTGTTACTGTTTTAGTTGACAATCAAGAAATGCAGTTTAGTGATCAAGATATCTCAGACTTGTATAATGGATTCGTCCAGATTTACGCATTACCAAACGGAGAAGTGAAATTTGAGGTTCAAGATGCTTTCTACCTTATTTTCGATGGACAACGAGTTAAGTTGACAAGTTCTCATAGTAAACTTCGGGACTCTATCTTGGGATTGTGTGGCCGTTTCAGTAAAGACCAGTTCGAAGACTTTACCATTCCTTCCAACTGCGTAGTGAGAGACCCCACCCAATTCATACAAAGCTACTGGGTTGAGGCCAATCATTTACCCCGTTCACAACGCTCCAACGAATGGAACCAACAATGCATACCCAAAGTTTTGCCTTTGTATGCTGATGTTATTTCTAACCGCGATGCAGGAAGAGAAAAAGAACTCCGAGAAGGCCAACATCAAGATCAAAAGTCTACTGGTACTAAATTAAGACACCGTTACGTCGAAGAAAATGGTGAAATTTGCTTTACCATCCGCCCAGTCCCGGTATGCAATAACCTTTCCCAAAACACTGTTTCCAAAAATGTTCCAGTCCACTGCATTCAAAGTACAAAAACTGCTTACTACTTGAAAAACCAGATTGACCAAGGTGGCAACCCTGATTTTAGCAAAAAATCCGAAACCAGACGTATTCAGATGGAAATTCCCTTGGAATGTAACTAGATTTTACAAAGACGACTAATGCAATTTTTTCATTAAATAATATAGTTAAATTATAACGAGCATCCCACAAAAACTAAAAAAATAAAGAGACAAATAAAGTAAACGATTTTTATAATATTTAATTGTTTTATTTACCATTCCTAAGTTTTACCCAATATAAAGGAAATCCGTTAAAGAAAACTGGATAGTAGTAGAGATCGAACGCTGTTAGAATGACACCGATACGTCACGGTCTCATATGGCAAACCCGTATAAAACCGTGACGTATCGGTGTCATTCTAACAGCGTTCGATCTCTATTAATTAGGGATATTGCGGATGCGGATCTTGTTTTCTTACAAGAAACTATATGGGTGCAAAAGTAAAATAGCAAGAATAGTATTTATTTAATATTTTTATTACCACTCTAATTACTTAATGGAGGATTGAAGCATAGGTTTTTTGTAAAAAAACAAGATCCGCATTCGCATCCGCAACATCCCTAGTATTAATCATACAATTTTAAATGGAAGGTCGAAAGCCCTTAGTTTCCCAAATACAAGATAATGATCCTTATAAAGTTATTTTATAGGCCAAACAGCCCAGATTAAAAAAATAATAATAAAATACAATAAAATATACCCCGTTATAATTAAAAAAAACAATAAAAGCTGTTCGTGCATAAAAGTGTTAAGTTATTTAAAAAAAAATTGAAAATATATTAAGGGTACTCTGGTTAAAGCTTTTTTTGTTAAAACTAAAATCAAAATTAAATTGAGTCAATACGAAGGCAATAACAGCTAAAAACTATGGATTTTCTTGTATAATTCTTTACGGAGCCAGATGCGCTTTTTAATCGATTTTAAGAAAAAACTAAAAAACTGAGTTAGCACCTTCATGCACTAACAGCTTCAATCGAAGTATTTTTCTAGGGTGTAGATGTTAGGTATTATATTTATAAGTAAATGTAAAAAATGTTTTTCTGATTTCTAGATTTATTTTTCCAATAATTACCTGGTGAATTTAATCCACATAACGATTTTTTGGTGCAGCATTATTATAGTTTTCGAAAATAATTAAAAATGTCTTGCAAACTTTTTAATAGACAAATTTATATTTAGCGTGTGCTAAGTTCTTTAAATATGAGATTTTTTCAGTATTACTTTCCCAGAAAAAATTATTTTTTATAAAAAGTTCTGCAAATTTTTTTTTTTTATCTTGGGACAGTCCACGAAGGCTGATGCCTAAGTACTAACGTACCGTGGGTGCATTTAAATTTACCAAACTTAGTCCAAAATATACAGAATGAAACAAAATTAAATAATAGTAATAATTTAAAAAGAACATTTTGGGTAATACGCAAAAAAAAGTATCGTCAAGGAAATTAATGAATAAGGTTAATGACAATGAAATGTTGACATTGTCTTAAATGTTATTTAATAAGTAATTTGTCTTTTCAAGGAAATTTTTTAAAACTTTTATTATGCCAGTAAAGTTGCCAAAAAAACAAAATGAAAATGGTGTTGATTGTGGGGGACCATTACAAAGCTTTTTGAGAATCCGCAGAGATTTTGATTGCCAGACATCTTGAGAAAACGATATCCCATATGACCGTATCAAACATTATGTCCAAATTCAAGTCCACTGGATTTGTTGCAAATAATTTCCACAAAAAACATAAGAAATGGTCTACAGGCCCAAAAACTCAAATGCAAGTTTAGAAAGCCGTCGTAAAAAATCCAAAAATATCGTTGCGAAAAATATCGAAGACGCTTTCATGTAATGTGTTAAAATCCTTGGCGGACACAATTTTAAAATCAAATAAATTTTATCTGTATAAACCCAGATATACACTAAAGCCCAGAGATTTTGAAACCCGTTTTTTATTTTGCGTATAGCTTCAGGGCGAATTAGAAGAGGGCCCTTTTTTCGCCAGGAAGATTTTGTTCTCCGACGAAGCGAAGTTTACGTCAAATCTAGTTGTCTGTTCGCCGAAGTGTCGCTGGTGGATTGTTGAAAATTCCAATGTTCTCATTAAATGTCGAGATCAGTTTTCGTTCAAAACCAATGTTTGTATCCTAAAGAATCAAATAGAAGGACCGTATTTCTTCAGAGAAAGTTTACCGAAGTTTACTTAAATTTAAAGTTTTTGTGTATCCAGTTATTTAAATTTATTCACGAGCTGCCGTTAAATTTAAGACGTACGCTGTGGTATCAACACGATGGCGCCCCATGTCATATAGCAGTAAGTCACCCAATTTCTAAATAGGGCATTTACACGAAAATGGATAGGAAGACGTTTTGTATTTTCTTGGCCAGCTAGATCCCCAGGTATTACCCCTTTGGATTTTTTCTTATAAGGAGTGCTAAAAGAAAAGGTTTACTTAGACCGACCTTTTCAAAATATCGACCATGTTGAAAGAATCATTAGTGATTGTGTACGGGAAATTACTCTTGATATGGTAAGGGCTGCAGTAGCAGAGTTTACTAGACGAACCGTAGTCTGTATGGAACGAGATGGCGCGCACGTTAAAGCATACTTTTTTTATTTATTTGTTGTTTAATTATTGTTACTTTATAAATAAAATGTGTTAGAATATTTTTGACGCAACCATAAATAAAATGTATTCACTTTTCTTAGTTTTGTTGTCTCCTGTATATTTTGGGGTGGGTTTGGTAGATTAAAGTACATTTCTAAAGGCGCGTTTCCACCGAAATCGGCATAGCCGATCCGCAAAGCCGAATCTGTGGAAACGTGTTGCCGATCGTCATAAAAAGGCGATCGGCTTGCCGAACGGCGAACCACCAAAAGTCGGTCCGGATCAAAGGAAACCGAGCCGAATGGAAGTGGTGGAAACGCGAAGCCGATTGGCACAGAGATTTTGGTGCGTTGTCAAATTATTATTTTCCAGTTCTCTGGCGGAAGTCACGGAAGTATGTACTGCGCTACGAAAATAGGTAATTTTCGAATAATGAACTGGAGTAACGAACAAGTTTTAGCCTTGATAGAGCTCTATCGTTCTCGAAGATAAAAATAAGAGACATGACGCCTTCATGGTAATTGCTCAGGAGTTGAATGCAGATAATACCATAAGGCACTGCTAGACATTCGGAAAGAGTTTTTGAAACCACCGTTACTTCTGTATTCTAAATTTAACACATTTGTATCGTCAAGTATCAAGTCCTTGTATAAATCTCTTGCACTGTATTTTTTCTGCTTTGAAGACTTGGTCTAACCCAAAATCTGGGTCGTCGACGACGCTTTTTTTGAGCTTCAATAATTATGAATGCTGCTGAGGCAATCGCGTCGTCATCGAACATTTTGATGTCAATTTGGTGGAAACAGTAAAGAGGGTGATAGGCTTTGCAGATCGGCTTTGGCAATCGGCCCCGATCGGCTTTGCCGATTCCGGTGGAAATGCACCTTAAGGCATGCAGAGCCTTTTAACAAAATTTGCTGATAAATTGATACTTAGGAAAAATTTCCATAGGTAAAAAACTTAGCAGAATACGCTATATAGTTCGATCTACTATATTTTTTAAAAGTTTTAAAATCTACAAGTAGAATTCAGTACACCCCTATTATTTGTGAATCAAAGTGCGAACACTGAAAAAATTAAACCTTTAATTTCGCTTAGCCATCCTTAACTGTACGACACGTAACAGAAAAAATATATGTTTTCATTAGTACTTGTAATATAAAATAAAACAACTGATTTAATTTTAAAAATAAAGCAATTATAAAAAATATTTGTAAATTTGTTTTTTTGCAACTTTTTTTCTTAAAAATGTATCCTCTCTACATTTGTATTCATATCTTAATAAGTATTATTCATTATTCGTATGACCCCATTTTGTAAAAATCCTGTATTTTCTTCGTTAACACAAAAGTTGTAAGGGTACAGTATGTAGGATAAATAAATACATATTTCAAAAACTAAGTTTGATCATAGCAGCGAAAACGGATTTTTATAAATGGGCTTTTAATTAACTTCACTTACTACTAATATCTTACTTGACGATTCAGTATCTTTAAGCATTATCAAGCAACACTGCAATGAGAAAACAAAAAAACTTAGTTATAATATAAATATTATTATTAAAAAAAAACACTTTACATTTAAAATACCTAAAAAAAAAGTCAAATAAATTATAATAACTATAATGGCACACTTGAGGCTATAGTACTGCGGTGGTAAAATAATCCTAAAATCAGATCTTCGGGTGTTTGGTGCTCCTGGATATCCACTATAGAAAACTCGAACCTAGACCCCTTTCCCAGGTTACGAATTTGCTGAGTATGTAACCTCGAATCAGGTAGATCTCACATTATTTGGTTTAACCCAACCTTCAGGTCTTCTACCAAATTCATCTGTTATAATAATATATACTGGTCTCTCTCCACGTTCGCCAATTCCCACAGAGTGTTCTTTGATTTCCTTTTAATAAGGAGTGACAATATTAATTTCTTGCCTTTTAACCAGGGTAATCATTTTTCCCTAACACCCAAATAGGATCTATAAACCTAAATAGAATCCAATATTTATAGGTGGTTATACTAGCCCAAGCTGTATACTGTTATGTCTACCTAGTAGCATACTTTGCACAAAGCTTAATTTTTTATTTGGAGTAAAATTAAAAAATACATTTATGGTAATAAATTCTAAAAACTATAAAGTCGACGATAATCACATTTTTAGGCACAGAGAAAGGGGTAAAAACCAAGAAAAATAAAACAAACAGTAAAGTTATTTCTTTCTTTTCAGATTTGCCATTTCACTTATTTAATAATGTTTCTCCTTTTAGTTTTTTAAGATATAAGTAAACTTCTATGCCATAAAACCGGTTTAATTCTGGTAAAGTACTTCCCTTTACGTGCACCGAAATTTTATAATATAAATGTATTAGGTAATTGATTTATTTGTTACAACTCTTTAAAAAATAATTCTAATCCTGCTGTTTTTAAGTATTTTATTCTTGTACAGTCCATAGGGTTTAAAAGTCTAAGTACCAACGTACCACGGATGTCTTAAGTGATTTAAGGTATAGTTAATTAACACGGAAGTTAAAGAGTTAAAGGTTGGGAAGGGAAAATCTCTGCAGGCAGTAGGTTCCACAGCCTAGACACTCTAGGGATATAGAAAGTAAGGAGTTCGGGGTCTGTCCGGTTGGACTACGAAGAAATGCTTGAAAGTGACACTTTATGTTACTCTATTGAGAGTTATAATACTTGTTAATTCCTCAGAGTAGAAGCTGTGAAAATACCTTTAAAAAAGGTACAAGTTTACCACTTGTATATATATAAATATACAGGGTGTTTGATTAAGGCTGGCTACCGGGCTTACATGGGAAACTGTTGACGCCAAAGGTTCAGGAAAAAAATCCTTATACCAAAAGTGAGCATGAAAACTCCATTAAAAATATTTTTACCTTTCGTAAATCTCCGTAAGGGGGTGTACCTAGTAGTCTAATTTTTAAAATTGACTTAAAATGACAAAATGCATTATTAAGCGGAACATTTCTTTATTCAGTTTTAGTCGATGATTCATTGGTTACAACTTTTTCTAATACCTTTTTTTATTTCCTCTGTAAATAAAGGAGTGGGGGAAGCTTTTGTTACTAATTTCAAAAAATGCTGTATCTTTAGAATGCCTTAACGGATTGACCTCAACATGAGCTCGAACTTTTAAAATGGCGATATGTTGCAACCTAACTTATATTTTAATTTTTCTGGGTAATTTTAAATGGAAAGATATACTCTTCTTTTGTTCATTATAACTATAATTTAGTTAGAAAAACAGTAGTCAAAACCGCATTTCAATATCTCAAACCGTTAAACAAATATTTAGAATTTTTGTAAAAAAAGCATTAAATTTTTTATTTACCCTCGTATTTTTTATTTAAAAAGTGCATAAAATGTTGTTCAGCCGAAAAATATGTTATTTTTTTCGATTTAATTAATAAAAGTTGCCCCAAATATGCATGTCAAATATAATTTCTGATAAACATTATAATCCTTAAGATTCTCCTTTAAAATGATCGAAGTTAGCCATGAATTTCAATATAACAAACAAATGCCTAAATTAATGACAGGTAATATCACAGTGTAATTTTCTCTTTGTTTACGTTTTAATAACAGCGTTCTCGTAACTTTCGAAATAAACTTTGAGCATATCATACTGTTGTGTGCCACCGAATGCAGCAGTCACCGATGACACAAATTATTATAAAATTTGGTTGCTACAATGGCTGTAGCACTTAGTTTTACAATTTTGTTTTATTATTTTCAAACTATTTTTAAATTAAATACCTTTTTGGTTTATTTAAATTATTTATTTAGTTTTTTTTTTATAATATACTAAGATTTACTAGAGACTAACTTAAATGTATGGCTAACCTAAAGATACTGATGCTTGAAAAAATACTGCTAGATACTTATTTTTCTACAATGGGGGTTGTGTTGACCACTAACACAAGGGGCGGAGCCATTTTTAAGATTGGAAATTTTCTTTGTTCCTTTGTATGTAAATACTATTTGAAAAGATCAAGTGTTAAAATATTAATTTGGGGTGTTTACGATCGAAGTATACAATAACCTATTTAGGGTTTTATAGTTCTAAAAGCTTTTTAATAGTAGGGTAATAGATTGTTAGTTTAAAGGAAACATTTATTATGCAAGGGATAAGTTTAAATTACTTTTACGTGTTTTTAGAAATATCTACCCTTTTATTAGGGTGTTAATTAGTTAGTCTTGGGAAATGTAAATAATGATTATAGAATATTTGGGGTTCTTTGACAATAATGATAATTCTGAATAATGAAAGTAACTAATAAAAATGTGTTATCGTGATACGTAAAAACTATAAAAAACATTAATTATTATAAAAGGAGAGTCCGTCTTATAATGTATTATCACATTTATAATAGAATATTATATTTGATCTTGGTTGGATCACAACACCTCCCCCCTTAATAAGAGATTTTATGTAATGTAAATGAAATAAATTCTCTTTTATTGCTTACAAACTAATAATTTACTTATAATTCTAATATACAAATAACATATTACTACACCTAATTATTATTACTATTACGTTGATTAAAATTACGGTTGGGTCTGTCATTCATAATATTTTGGTTTACTTGTGGATGTAAAAAAACTATTTGAATTATTTTGACTCTGAGTATTTGAAAACTGAGAATTAAAGTTTGATTGTGAGTTGAAATTTCTTTGATAATTCGGTCTATTAAAACGCGCTTTTCTATTCATTTGGTTTTGTTCATGTCTTAAAAGTAATCTGCATTCGGATGTCAGATGATTATTTTTATTACAATACATACATGCATTTACATTCGAACGATTAAAATTTCTATTTTCGTGCTGCCTAGATTGAATAAAACCTATATTCCTGTTTTGAATATTTTTTAGTTTATCGCTACTTTCTAGCTCCATTTCTATTGCTATCGATATTGCCCTATCTAAGTCAGAACTACTTTCCGCTATAACCCTAATCTGTGTTTTTCGTCAAGTAAACCTTTTCTAAAATTATTAACTACAATTTTCAATTAGAACTTTTGCTTCGTTATTGTTATAATTCAGGTAACAAGTTTCTTTGTATTTGTTAACTAAAATTTTAAGTCGGTCACCGTAATCTTTCACACTTTCCCTAAAATGTTGTTTAACATGCATTATTTGAGATAAAAAATAGGAGGGTGGTCTACTGTCAGTGAATTGTTCTAATAAAAAGTCCTTAATTTCTTCCCAATTCTGAAATACTTTATATTGTGTTACTTCTTGAGCTTTTCCTTTTAACTTAGTGGCAAAAATTAAATTGGCTAAATTTTGTTGCTCCGTTTCTTTTACAATTTGCATCATGGCATCGCAATTTTTACAAAAAAAATTGTAAGGAGTTGGAGTCCCTGTACCCACCAAATGAGTCAATTTGTTGAAGTAAATCAATTGCATTTTTACGTTCAGCCATTTTTTTAATCAAAAATAGAATGAGCTTATTTAAAAATATTTATATGTTTGTTATAAAGATATTTTATTTAGTATAAGTAATTAATATAACGATAAATATATATTTTTCTTTTTTTTTGTTTTGGCTTTTTGCCTCTCCCCCAAAAATTTATTTATATTATTATTATTTTAATTTATTTAAATATTTTTTATACTATAATTTATATACTTTTAGTTATTTGCAGTAACTATCCAGCTTTAAATTTTGTATTTTTTTTTATACTATGATTACTAAATTATAAGATACAATAAATCAAACACGATATAAATCCTAACCTACACTTAAAATTAAGAGAAACACGGTGTCACTTGAAAAACAAAAGACTTACTTTTTCATCATCGACTCCTGTCCAGAGTTATAACTTTTAGTCGTGGAAGAACGTTTTTAAAAAAAACACTTTATTTACTAAAAATGAGAATTAGCACTTACAATGACCTAAATAGTACAAAGTCTTCAGTAATACTAATCTAACCTAAATAGGGCAAAACCGCTTCTATACTTGCATCTTATCAAAATAAACATTAAGAAGTCGTTAGAAACTAAATACAGGAATGTTCTAGAAAGTGAATGATACATAATAGGTTAATAATTATTGTCTACATAACTCCTCCCTTCCCAAAGCGGAAAATAGGGGTTCCTCTATTTTCTGGCTGCCTTCGGGTTGTTCCTGGTTGTCCCGGCGTCTTTGGCGTCTTGGGCGGTGGAACTTGAAATAGTAGAGGATGACCAATGTGCTGACCATGGCTAGTAGTATCATGGACGTATTGACCCAGGGATGGCTTCCATCTTAAATTGCATGTAGTTCTGAGATTTGCATATTATTGGCGATTGCATTGATTTGTTTTATATCTTCAGTGTCCAGTCGTTTTAGGTGGAATATTCTTTCTTGTAGAATAGTGCGATTTCTTGAGATTTGAAATATGGGTAGGTCAAAGGTGAATTCTTCATGTTTGATTGTTCAGCTTGGAAATTTTTTCCATCAATCAGAATTTTGCATTTTCCTAAGGAGACGATGCATGGTGTGCTAACTTCGTAAATTCCTTCGATATTGCAGAATGACTTGACTCTGGTTGAAGACGTAGGGATAATTAGAACTTCTTTTGAATTTATTTGGCTGACACTGGTTTCAGAAAAGTGGACATTGGTTCCAG
>JAHBCN010017387.1:0-18244 GCA_019359885.1 Listronotus oregonensis
ATATACAATTAATTGTTAATTTTAAGGTTGGGTCATTACCCCTTTTAAAAAAAGTTACAAGTTAAACCAAATAATTAAAATGTGTGTCCTTAAAAAAAATGTTTGACTTTTTTTTTGCAATAACACTTTTTTCGTTTAAAAAAAAAGATATGGTGTTTTTTAAAGCAGTGAAAATATCAAAACACCCCCAGCAAAAAAACCGATCGCGATCCCCATGATATGTTTTCATTAATATTTTTTTTTAAAAAATAGAGGAGAAAGTTGAATATTAGATTTATGATATGTGTTAGTTTTCGCGATATTCCAAAAAACCATAGAAAATGGGACACCCTGTAACATTACCACAAAACCTCAAAAACTAGACATTTTTTGAATTGTGGGTTTAGAAAAAGAGATGCTGGTGTGTATGTTTTTAGTTTCAGCAGGAAGAGGAATTTTTAATGCATAAAACCTTCTAACCGGGGGGGGGGAAAAATTGTTTAATTTTTAAATTACAGGAGGGGCCCCCCCATTTTTGGATGAAATTTTTGTACTGTTTGTGGGGCAAGACTTGGCCGTTCTGAAAAATTGATTTCGGAAACAGGGTCCCTTTTTAATTTAAAATTTGAAAGTTTTATTAAAATGCCTAAAACTGTTTTAGGTATTCCGTGTTATATTAGTATAATCATTATCATATCAATAGTCATAATAAAAAAAAAAAAAAATATGCTTGGAGTACTAAACATAATAGACCAAAAACTCCAAAAAAAAGTCCTAGTTGCAAATTCCTGAAATTATTTTAAAATTCGTGCCGGAAAAAATGTCAAAAAACAAAACCATAAAATTGTACGGGGTAAAACGACTACCAAGTACAAGTACCCAAAAAGGGAAGAACAATAACAAATATATAAACGACTTATTAAAGTGGTAAGGCGTTTGACAATTAATAAAAATAAAAATACGCTAACAGGTTACAAGACTTTAAAAAAGAAAATAGCTACATTTTTGTGGCGTTTTATGAAATTTTGTATTAAAAGAAGCTCATATATAAAAACAATGTTGGCGGAAGCGTTGAAACAGATTTCGTCAAATGTAGTATTTAGCGAATATGGTGTCTTTAATAAAAGCAGTTTTAATACTGTCAAACTGTTAAAAGTCCTTTAATAACTCTGTAGTGGGAAGCTTTTATTTATTTAAAATCGAAAAACGTTTATACGCAGATATTAAAAAGGAAATCTTTATAAGTGCCTAACATTTTAAGGAGAGAAACCCCTCCATTTTTAAACCAAAATGTTTAAAGGTTAAAATAAAAAAAAAATATTCTGCAAAAATTTTAAGACGACGACTATTTTTAAAATTTAAAAAAAATTACCAGGTGGCCAGCAGATTATCAGCATTTTCTTGAACTGTAGCTGCACCCTACTTAATTGACTTGCATTGGCACTGGTAACGGGTGTCACGGAACCCCATTAGCTGTTTTTTTACTTATGGCTGATCTTTTGTTTTTTACTTCATTAAATTTATCAATAAACAAAAAAATTTTATATTAAAATATGGCAGTTCCAAATTAAAAAAATATAAAACCGTACTTTCTGTAATTCTGCCTCCGAGGAAAATCCCAATCCATGGTGTTTGCCCTAACATCAGACCACTGACCAAATTTCTGGACGTTTTGGTAAAAGTCATTTTGGGTTACTGTACTATTGATTACTTTTTTTTGACCCTCAACGCTTATAATTTGCAGGCTACGTGAAGAGTCGTAAAAAATGATACACTAATCTTTCTTGAACGGGCATCCAAACCGCTTAGTTTTTGGTCAATGTAAATACATGGGTTCAAGTAAATATTGGCTGCTCACTGAAATATATTATAAAATAATGATTAAACTCTTTTTTGGGTGAAATATATTTTTAAAAATGACTAACAGACCAAGACAAAATTAATAAAAAAAACATTTATAGAGCATATGCAGTATGTCCACGGAAAAGGTGTTGAATAGGGAAAAATTTTTATTTTTTTTTATCAAAAGAGTTTTTTAAAAAAAATTGCTACTTCTTAGAGTAAGATTGGGATAGAAACATTTAAATTTGTGATGGGCTAACCCCTTTCAACCATTGCCGCATAATGTGCTGGGCATCCATCTTGTGGAAAATAAAATGAACGACGGAGTCTAACGGAAGATTGTTTAATTTACAGTCGAGGAAATTTTTAAAAACTATGTAACTATTCGCTTCAAGTAGTGTTAAAGAAGTTTTTATTTTTAATCAGAAATGGCGCACCACACATTTCTTTTACACCAAAGTTGATTTATCAGAAAACATTATGTTCTTATGAAATTTCTTCCATACTGACAAACTACAAACAGAAAAACCCAAAATTTTGCTTCATCGCCGACTTCCAAAAATGATTAAAAATTGGCTTGTATAGATGTATCATGTTGTGTTTTAATATCTTCTGTTTCGACTTTGAGCTCTTTTTCTTAAATATAATGTCGGGTGTTCCTCTACTGAATGTAATGCCAACAAATTGCTTGCATCATTTTCACATCTTTTTTTTCTCTAGGTATTCGCAACAATGACCAGTGCTTAACAACTTCAAAATTATTTTACGGCAAGTAGTCTCGAAATATAATTTGGGGAATTTTTCTTAAACCCGAATAACTCGACGATAACTTTTTCGACTTGTCAAAAACATTGTACCAAGAAATTTTTTGAAAAAAAGCATTTTAAGCGACAATCTACAGCTAATGAATTATAAAACAAAGTGTCAATAAATCTTGTTACTATCAACGCCCCCTAGTACAAAAAAAAGTTGTTAATTTGGTTTAGTTAATTGATATTAAAATTAATTTAATCAAAATAAATAAAAGTGGCCAGTTTTTTTGAAAATTGGTATTGAGACTACCTTTTTCTTTCAAATAAATGCACTTTTTTGTTGACCATTTAAAGTTTTTTTAATTTTTAAACATCGCCTATAAAATATGTTAAATGTTTTATCCCAATCTTATCTAAAAAAAAGCAAAATTTTTTTTTTAAGAAGCTTTTTTTAAAAAAAATTTAAATAAAAAGTTTTTCCATTCAACACCTTTTTTTTGGACATACTGTATAAATAAATGACAATTTCAAAAAAAATGTTGTTTCCAGTAAATAAAATTTAACTTGTACTATTCTCCAACCTTTAATTTGAGTATGATGAACTCAATCTACATTTTAACATTTATCAGTTAATTTTATTTATAGAAAATCGTTTGGCAGGACGTGCAACAAGTATTTGACAAATTTTGGGCTACCAAAAAAATAAGCATATCGACGGCAATAATTAAGTAAAAATATAAAGTTTTTAAAAAAAATACTGAAATTTAAAAAAATTTAAAATCAAAAAAAAACATCTGTATAAAAAAAACCATTTCTACCGGTTAAAAAATTCATAAAAAAAAAAAATTATATTGATTTCTTTTTAAATCATCTAATTTTTCAAAGTAACTTTAATCAAAATATCAATTACCTTTTTTTAATTATTATTTTTTATTTAAGATATATTTTATTTTTAAAAGACTACTCATCAATATGCCTATTTTTTAATCTGGATGATAATGATTTTCTTAAAACGTTTTAGGAAAAACCCATTTAATTATAGTTCATAAAAATCATAAAAAACATAGATATATTAAAAAATTAAAAATCAATTAAAGCAGTAGTATTAAGCTAACCCAACAATGGTAGTAGAAGAAAACAATAATGCTAATCAGACAACTAGAGATGTGAGCGGAATATTCGCTGCTATGTTCTCCCAAAATCGCATTTAAATTACTGCCCTATTTCTATCTTACGGCTGATTTCTAACTAATCGCGTTTTTTTTAAATTGCGCCTGCTGTATGCACAGTTGGTCATTAGTAACACAAAAAAATTTTTTGACATTTTTTCGGCCAAAAGGAAGCACCCCAACAGAATTTAAAACCGTTTCACCCAGTCACCCCCCCGATTTAGTAAATTTTTTTTTTCTGTGACTGCAGTTTTTTTCAATTTTTTTTTTTTGGGTTTTGCATTTTCTCAAATGGGAGGGAACCGGGCCAAACGAACTTCAAAATTTAATTCAGTGGGTGGAAATACATGTCTGTAGGTGGGTCCAAAAAACAAACAACTTTTTTTCGTTTTTACTGGGTTTTTTTCATTTTTTTCTTTTTTTTTACTTTATAAATGAGGGGGGCCGGGGCCAAACGGGTTTTTTAAATTTGGTTCAGCGTGTCGAAAAATGTCCAGGTGGGTCCGGTCAATTGCAAACAACTTTTTTTTTTGGTCCGGGGTTGACAAACATGTTAAGAAAGCATACAGTCATAGTAACTAATTACACCGGCACATAAAAAAGTTGTTGTACATTTCACCCCGGCCCACTTACGGACATGTATTTCGACACGCTGAATCAGAATTTGAATCCGTTTGGCCCTCACCCCCAAAAAACAAAAAAAAAAAAAAAACTGCAGTCACAACGATAAAAAAAAATTTTTTTATTTTTTGGGGGTTGGGATTTCCCCCTGAATTCGAATTTAATCCGTTTCGCCCGGCACCCTCCAATTTAGATTTTTTTTTCGCTGTGACTGCAGTTTTCCAATTTTTTTTTTTTTTGGGGTTTTTCATTTTTTTTCAAACTGAGGGTGACCCCCAAGAACTTCAAATTCGGGGTTTAGGGGGGGAAAAACCTGTCCGTGGTGGGTCCGGTCAAAAGTACAAACAACTTTTTTTGTTGTGACTGCGGTTTTTTCTTTTTTTTTTTTTTTTTTTTTCCTTTTTAAATCTGGGGGGGGGCCCCGGGCTTTAAATTGGGGTTTAGGGGGCCAAAAAAGTCCTATGGGTCCTCAGTAAAAAAAATTTTTTTTTTTTGCCGGTGATTGACAAACATGTTAAGAAAGCATACAGTCATAACTAATTACACCGGGGCATAAAAAAGTTTACATTTGACCGGACCCCTTCGGGTTTTTGACACGCAATCAGGAATCCGTTTTTAGAAAAAAGGCAAAAAAAAAAAAAAAAAATTTTAAAACCAGTCACAACGATAAAAAAAAATTTTTTATTTTTTACCGGGGGCCCCTAATTTTGGGGCCCGGTCCCCTTCCAATTTAGTAAAAAACAAAATCCTCCCAAAAAAATTGAAAACTGCAGTCACAGTGATAAAAAAAAAATTTACTCAAATCTGGAGGGTGACCGCGCGAAAAAAAGGAATTTAAAAATTGGGGTTTAGCGGATCGAAATACATGTCCGTAGGGGGGCCCGGGCAAATGTACAAAAAACTTTTTTTTGTTTGCCGGTAAAATTTTATTGTGGAATATGGATATTTTATTGCAAAACATGCCTAAAATAAAGGGCTATAGGGTATTTTTTCACAACAACTACTAGTCCTGGCACCATAAAACAAGTTTAAAAGAAATTTTGGTAGTAAAATAAGTTCGGGGGAAATTGGGGAAAATCTTAAATTTCCGGAAATTTAAATCTCTACAAAACACCCCCCAAAACGTGTCATTGAAAGTAATTAAGGAGTTACCAAAAAGGGGTTTTTTTTAAAAATTGAAAGTTGAAACGAATAAGGAATAAACTCCATAGTTAGTCCTGTGATGGTTGACAGAAAACACTTACGGCCGGGGAGAACGCGTTGTTAAATTTAGCAATGGCCCAAAGCAAAAACAAGGGAATGTTTAAAATTTGTCAGTGTTTTAAAAAAAAAACCCCTTTTTGACATTTTTTAAAAATTTAAACCGTTGTTAATTTTAAAAATTTCTAAGTTAACAACGGTTTTAAAATTTTAAAAAAAGTCAGATTTTGACAGGTTGCCTATTAAAATCATTGAATTGAATAACACTGACAATGATGTTTTGTTAAACATTTAAACCTTTTAACAACAATTGCTAAGTCCATTGTTGTGTCTTCTTAAGCTGTGCAAAGGATTTTAGCCGAATCTTACTAAAAGCCGAACAATCTATAATTATATTCAATATTTTCTTTTTCCTTCTAGGTGCAATTTCAAACTGAATCGGGAAAAATTTTTCATAAAAGTCCATATAAAAAACAAATATTTTTTTTTTTTGTACTCTCAAGACATCGCAGTTCTACACTAAAGCATCTGGGGAAATAGAACCCCCCAAGGGATATAAACGAAAACATTATTTTAGGGAGTGATATCGCGTTGAAAATTTAAACTTAGCGAAATTTTTAAAAAAACGCATTGTCATTGTTATTCAATTTTTTTGTGGGAACCTGCCGACTTTTTTTAAACATTCTAAACTGTTGTCAACAGCAAATTGTTAAAAGTTAACAAGGTTCAGAATTTTAACAAAATGTCGATTTTAACAGGTTGCCTACTAAAATCGTTGAATAACAATGTCAATGACGTTTTGTTAAACATTCAAACTGCTAAGTCCAAAATTTAACAACGCGATCATCACTGGCCGATATCATAAAATAGGGCTCTAGATTCATGAATACCCCAAATTTAAAAAACATCCATACTAATCAAAGAAAAAAGTCACACGTATTAGTTCTCCAGGTGTTTAAAGTGTTTTAGATAGTTTAAGTGCCGATAAAATTTTGATTTTCGCTAAAATGTTTAACAATCGTTTCTATACTATACAGTATAAGTGATGGATCAGAATTAATTTTTAAAAAGGAAAAATTAAAATTTTAGACATACAGTTTAAATGGCAAATAATTAAAAGGGTTTACCAGGAAAAATTAAAACCTACCCATAGTCAAAGAATTTAAAAAAAATCGTGTTAATTTAAAAAGGACAAAAAGGGGAACAGGTAAAAACGTAAAAAATAAAGGAAAAAAATCCCAATGTAAATAAACACCAGCGGGAAACGGGTTCCAACAAGTCGATCAACCGAAAATAACTTTGATAACGATATGCTGAATATGAAGATATTTGTAAACAAGGCATTTTTTTTTTTTAGGACACCACCCAAAATAAACAAAATAAAAATGGCGAAACAGTTTCTACAATTTCGCAGAAAAAAAACAAATCGCGACAACAGGGCAGTACTACATGACAATGAAAATACAGGAAAAATCTTAGAACTAATTTACCCAGATGAAGATAAAACTATAAAAAGAACAATGTGACAGAAATTTATTAACACAGACAAGCCAAACAAATGCAGGGAATACGAAACGAATGGAAGGTAAAACATCACAAAAAGAATCGAACGTTTACCTATAGAGAAAGTAAATTGGAAGTTTTTTCTCTGCATAAGATACAAAAATAGCAGACACACAATGTTGAAACAAGACCAAGAAGGTCTAAGATCTGCTAATAAGATTCACAAATGTCTTACTTTATTAATAACAAGACAGGAGTTTTAGAAAAGGAGAATATGATGCCGACAAACATGAAATAATCAATCAGATGGACAAAACAGATTTTCCAGCACTCAAAGAATAGCCAAGAACAAATGAAAAATAAGTAATTTAAAAACCAAAGGGAACAGTCATTAAATTAACATATTACAACCTGAACCTGAAATGGACAACGCCAAAATACCAAAGAAACTGGAAACTGTAATTACGATGAAAATATTGCTGATCCAAAATAGCAAGTCAAAAACTTTTAAAAAAAAGATTTTTTTCTAAAATGACAGACGGTGGGTTTAAAAAGTTATTCTTTAAAAATGGAGGTATTGGGTTGAAAGTCATAATAAAGAACCACAAGAAAAACTAAAAAACTTAAAAGATAAAAAAAATAAAAAGTAAAGGACTCTTTAAATACCAATCCAATATTTATGGTTAACAGGGGTAGAAAGAGAGATGACAAATGAAGAATTTTAGAAGATATTATTCGTATGAAATGAAATAGAAAAAGAACTAGGGCATAAAGTGAAAAACAAAATAAACGGCGTAGAAATTCAAATAAAAAAACTAGATCCTCCAGGCCCAACCTGATATTGCAAAAGTTTCTCAAGAAAGAAAAAAATCAACTTGACCTTATTAGAGTATATGACCGAACATTTCAACTTGGCGATATATTTTAAATGCGCTTAGTTCGGACATGTACTAAATACTGTCAGGAAAACCAGTGTTGCCCATAAATGTGGGGAAGGGCATTAAGGCAAGGACTGCATTGCAGAGAGATATGAATGTCCAAATTGCACAAGGAAAGTTCCAAATAAGTCAGCAATCTGCAAGAGATATCCAAAGTCCAAATTTACCAAAGAAAATTAAAACAATATCAAAGCATATAAATTACCTACAAATTGAACCAATTTTTTTTAGACAATGCAAGAAGCAAGAAGCCAACCTATATAAGAAATAGTACAAAAGTATTCTACATCAAAATGTCCAGTCATTAGGAAACAAAGACCGCATAAATGATGCGCTAATTACAAAAAGAGACTGTGATATACTTGGTATCACCGAGATTAAATCAGAAAACAATTAAAAAAAAGGTATTAAGGACTTTAAATTAACATCTATGTTTTGTCGCGTAGGAGGGAAACATGGAGGAGCTGCAGTGTATTGTAGGAAAAATTATAGTGTAAGGCTAAATTACGACTAAATAAGTTATCAGTGAGGGAATTTTGGTGTGCTGCAGTAGAATGTAGTTTAATAAGGAGAAGGCAATAGTAATATCGGTATACAGTCCACCAATAGGGGGAATAAGAACATTTATGGACAAAATAGAGCAACTTTAAAAGTGTATTTAATGAAAACAAACTTATATTTTTTAAAAAAAAAAGAATAAAACCAAAATTGAGCTATTATCCTTATTGATGTTTAATGTATTTCCAATTTTTTTTTAAAATATTCGAATAACAATTAGTTTTGCTAGTTGTATAGATAATATTTTTACAAATTCTTTTTTTACCAAGCCAATGCATTATTTGAGAAGTTTGTATCAGATCATACTGCACAGAAAATTGTGTTTGAAATTAAATGTTGCCCAAAGACATTTAAAATACAAGCATGTTTTCCAGAAGAAAAAAAAGAGCGGGGAACTTGCAGAATGTAAACGTAGGTTAGATATTTTTATTAACTTTTCTAGAATAACCAACCGACTATAGAGAAACAAAATTGCGAAAAAAAAAGAGGGATAAATTATTAATTGAATCCGGGCTAAAGAATATGAAAATAGGGTTAAACACTCCGATAAAAAACAAAGGATGGGGCCATCTGCAAAGAAGTAAAGGAACAAATTCAAATTGTTCTGACTTAAAGTAACGGGCATCCAAAACACTGGCTAACAGATATAATAAATTTTTTCTTTTACCTTTAACATTTTAAATAATTTAGTAAATTTTCCCTTTTTAAGTGCTTTATTAAAGAAAATATAAAATCCATGTTTTATATCCGGTGACGCCAAACGAAATTAGGAAATAGCACAAAAATTAAGGAATATATATATCTAGTAGTGGTATCAATGAAATTCCACAATTATGTAGGCGGCAAGTATAGCGGTTAAGCAAAAGGTTTTATGTTAAAAAAAATATTTTACCTTCCTAAAAATTTGAAAATTACACTTTAAAAAAGTCGCTTTGCGGGGGTTGCATTTAATACGTGTGTGTTTTTTATTTTTAAACAACTAAATAGTTGCTTGGGAAAAAGTAAGAGCTATTCTATAAAAACTAAATATTTTTGTAGTACAGTGTAAATAAATAATCTACCCTCAAAATATATCAAAAAAAATGTTTAATTTTAAAATTACGATTTTTAAATAAATTTTATTAAAAGAATTATTACGTTTCAAAATTCATATTATTTAATATTTCAAAAGTAATAAGAATTGAAAATGAATTATGTTATTCTTTATTTTTTGTTAAGATTTTTATAATGCTTTATTTTTTTAGTGGTTTGCTGCTAATTATACTTATCAAGTAGTTTCTAAAAACCGAAGCTGGTATTGTGAATATATTATCTTCAACTTCGTCTGTTTATCTTTATTTTAGCAGCAATGTATCCTTCAAGTCCTGTGGATAGGTTTCTGTTTCAAAATTGTTTGAGTTGTTTTAAGTATTGTGGGAATTTTATAAAGATTATTAATATATTATTTATATCCAAATTATGACTTTTATAAAAAAGGGGAATCCTGGAGAACTAGATAATTTTCCAATAAGTTTATTACCCTTTTTCAAGATATTGAGCTAGCCATGAGTAAAAGATTGTTAATTTTTTAAAAGAATGTTGTTTGTTTAGTACTTGTCAATGGTTTACAGTTTTTACCGCCATATTCGATTTTATGCATTTTTCTGTTCAACAATTGAAAATGGTGAATTAATACTGAGAATGTTATTGGACTTATCTAAAGACTATGATTGTCTGGACTGGGGATTATTGGAAAATTTAGAATGTATGGTATAAGAGAAAATACAAGAAATGGCTAACAACATATTTAAATGACAGGAGACAGGTAGTAAGCATAACTAAAGAAAAAAAGTTGTAAACCAAAGAATTGTCAAATAGTGAGAATAGCACAGGGTAGCATATTGGGTCCCATAGTATTTATAATATTTGTCAACGATTTGAATCTTTAAAAACTACATACAGTAAAGCGCAGAGTACTGCGAACATAGGACAATCTTGGACGATTTTGGATGTACCTAAAAACGCCGCACGCATTGCTTATCGATCAATAATCTTCCAGCAAACAATTAATACGTTTTTTCGAAATAATTCTTTAGTATCGAACGCTCGACAGCAATAGTTGTACAGTGTCGAATTTTAGACCAAAAGTTTTTTTAATAAAATAATTATTATTAGTAATGGATGTTTACGAACTGAAAGAGAAAATTAAAATATTTGAATGGATACCGTGGAAATCCTGTTAGGGAATCAGGGAATTATTTATTAATTTATTTATAACTAAGCCGACTCCCACGATTTCCACTATTTACCGAGTCATTAAAAACTTTGACATTTGGTTGTTTAACTCCAAGAAAACATAAACATGATAGTGCCCCAGAAAAAAAAAAAACCCGGAAAGGAAAATGAAAGAAATTATGGTAGTGACAAGTGTTATTAAAAATCCTACAGTTTCCATTAATACAATTGCAGAACAGGTTTGATTTGTGCAAAAGATCAGTGGGAAGAGTGCTGAAAAAATTTATACCGCTCTACAAAGTAAGAAAAACCCACGAAATTAACCCTGATGATCATTTTAGACAAATACAATTTTTTAAAACTGTAATGGAAATGAAAAATAACAATGCATTTATAAGAAACATTGTTTTTACTGAAAAATCGACATTTCCACTTCATGGTCTCACCCAACGATTTTTTCTCTGGGTCACGTAAAATCAGAAATTTATGGTTTCCAGGAGAATAGGGCTATTAATCTACAAAAATTACAATTACAAATTAGAATTCTTTTAGATTATTACCCTTAACATTCTAGCAAATATCGGGAAGGCGTTTTTGACAATCTTGGTAATTTTGTGGTCAAGAAGGTGGTTTATTTGAGCATCTTTGATAACTTGAAAGAGTTTTTGTATATTTTATGAATGCACATTAAATTGTTTTCTTAAGAATATCTTCTACGTTTCATTATTTATTAGAAAAAATTATTTTATTTTATTAGGAAAAACTAATTTTAAATTTATGGCTTATAAAAAAATCAGATCGAAGTCGGTTGACGCTAGCTAGGCTCTTGTTACTTGCCTACAAACACTGCATCCTCTAACTGAAAATAAAAACGTAGTACACAACTAAACTGGGCAGATAATTCTTCCGAATTTATCACCGCATTCCCCACCAGTCCCAACCAAAAATAAGCCAACTAAGGAAACGAGACGGAAATTGAAATGCCCACAAGATTATTATTGAATTTTAGAATTGGGTTCACCCAAAAAATCGTCCAGGAGCCTCCTAGTTCGCAGTACGGTCGTTTTTACTGTATGTTAAAATCTGGTAATTATGGATGATAAATTTAATTTTTAGAGTAAAAATTGCAAATCTATTTAAAAGCTAAATAATTTTTGATCTAGCCAGACTGGTTTGCTTGTTAATTTTAAATAAGGACAAAACAAATGTGATGCAATGCATGCAAAGCAATATTATTAACAGACAAAACTAACTGATTTTTAAAAACCTTTCTTAGATTTTCCACTTTAGTTTTTAAATATATTTGCCTTTTTTTTTTGTGTCAGTACAACTTACTTTGGTTTATATTTATAATTAAAGTGTTCTTTTTTAGTACTATTTTATATTACTATATAGTTTATATTTGTAGTTAATAAATCCCTTAAGTACTATGTTTTCAGTATATTTTATTACTTTTTAAAAATATTTCAATAATCAGGATTTTCACTCATTTGGATTGTCTCTGATTATAATAATCCGAATTAATGGAGCTTAACTTTTTTAAAATTATTAATAATTTTAATTTCTACAAAAAAATCAATGCAATTAAGCTTAAATGCATATATTCTAGCAGATGATGGACACATGGAATATTTTTAGTAAATATAACAATTGTCTTTAATTTTAAATGTTAATTTTTTCGTACCATGCAAATTAAAAATTAAAATACCTCAAAAGTCATTAAGTTTATTGAGGTAATTCAGACACCTTTTTTATGTAGAATAAAGCAGGTAATAGGTACAGGGTTTATTCATTTTAAAGTAAACAGGACTTTATTTTTGAACTTCCCTGTACTTTTTTAAAAAACGAATATAGCCATTCCGTGTATTTTTTTCCATAGAATTCAATAATCTAATCAAAAAAACATTTGAAACCAAAACAAAAGAGTTACAGCACGAGTGACGTATTTTTTAAATGGAATACCCCGTATATTTTTTATTTCCTGCGGTTCTGCTGCAATTGTCTAAAAACTGCATGATACTATAAGGATAGTTTCACCTATAAAAACCCTGGCTGCCACAGGTCACAGGTGGTTTAAAATTTAAAATATTTATTTTTTTAAAAAATGATTTTTGAAAATTAAAAATTTATTTGTAAAAAGAGAAAATTTTAAAAAATTAAAAATGGAAAAAAAAAAAAAATACAACACGAGGTAAAATATGGTGGTAATAAGAACACTTATAACAAAAAATTATAATATTACTAATAATTTAAATGTTCTATATACCCCCCTTATTTTCGAAACATGATCTATAACCCCCCCTTAGCCATTCTAAGCTCGCGATATTATTTGTCGAGGTTCTTGGTTAAGACGATTAGTTTCATTTACAATTTTTTCTTACATTTCTTTCCGTTTTGTTTCCTATTTTGCTAAACGACATTCTTAAGTGACTCCATAAAAAAATGTCCAAAATTGTAATATCTGGACTAATAGGTGGCCATCTAATAGTGCCAAATAACCTTGATTGTATCGGCGATTGAGATACTGCACAACTTGATGAAAAAGCATGGGGCGGCGCTTGTCTTGTTGCCAAATTATCTTGCGATACGTTTCGAGTGGAATTTTTTAAAATGTCCTCAATATCGTTTTCAAGAAGATTGAGATATCTTTCTCCAGTTAATGATCCCTCATAGAATATTGGCCCGACAATTCTATTGTCAAGCACACCACACCAGCCATGAAGAGAAGACCTCCCTTGGTATTTAATCTCTTAAATTTCCTGGGATTTTGTCTTACCAGCTGTGGTATTGGTCGGTTAAACATTCCCGATGTAGTGAACGTAGCTTCATCCGTCCAAAGAATCGTTTGAAACAGGGTAGGATCGTTATCTTGTTCATGGATAAAAAGGACATAGCACACTTCTTATGGATTTGAGTCACCGACAGATCTTTTTGAAATTTTAGTATTTTATTTTGGAAGTCGAAATAAGCATTTTCTTTCATTGCGCCAACCTTGTAGCTATACAGGGTGATACCATAAAACAAAGCCAAAAATACTTAAAAATAATTATTTTATTTATTACAAAATACTGTCTGTTACCCTAGACTGATAAAATTAGGCATTTTTTATATAAAAAGATTATATATTTCATACCAAGTACCTTTTTATCGTGTACAGGGTTTTTATCTGTCTTGTCCTACAGGGTGCACGATTTATTAATGAACCAACAAATATATAGTCTAGTCGGACTAAATATATTATGTCAGTTATTATTATAACCTAAAGGAATATCGTAACTTGGCAGTAACTCATTCAAACATACAGCGTGTCTCTCCAAAAAGTTATTTTTAGATACCAGGTGAACCAAAATTATATGGCTTATTATTTATATTTTTTTCAGTCATACTAAAACCGCTGTTGTAAAAATATTTTTTTTCACCGATCTACACTATAAACATACTGGATGATGTAAACAGATGTTTCGAAAAGTGACTTAGTATTACGCAAAATGTCGCAATTTAATACAAACATGAATAATAATCAATGCATAATATCTTACAGTAAAAATACAGATTACGGATTTTAAGGAAACCCCTTTAATCATTTCAAAACAAAAATAAACACTATGGTAAACTTCAAACAGTAACAAGTTAGATACTGTTTGTAGAGGGACATATTTTTATTAGTAACTCATAACAACAATGATGTATTAATTAGTATTATTCATTTAAATCAAACTAAGGCCATTGTTTAGCCTTATTAAAAACTTAATACTAAAATGTTTTTAAAGGTAAACTATACTACTTAAGGGAAACAGAGATGAAAAGATCATACTAGTCAAGAACTTGTGGCTCTTCAACTGCTCTATGTGTAGCGGCCAAAACAGTTGTAAGTAAAACAGTTGTTGGATATTTAACAACCTGTTGATACCTAGCATATTCCAGGTACCATATTACACTGCAGGGTTGTAAAAAATCATGTTTTTTTTTAATCAAAAGGGGTTTTTTTTTTAAATCAGATTTTTTGATTTTTTTTGTAAATAGCACAATCGAAGTTTGTAAACGTGTCCTTATTCTTAAACATTCTCCTATCTCCTAATATTTTTCGTTTTTATAAACTCTTATATTAAATATTTACCGCGAGAAAGCACTTGCACTTTCTTGAAAATTCCTGTCAGAACACGCAGATTTACCGGTCTACTAAAGGGGAGTCATTTCCTAGTTAAGATCTGTGCGCGCGAGCATTGTTTTTACCAACTGAAAATTTTAATTTGGTAAAATAAAAATATAGTTTTTTGAATTGTCGTTTGAAGAAGTGGTAGAAAGAAAGACCTTTCGGCAGTTTTTCAAAGAAAATCGGGGAAAGCGGGGGGAAAAACCGGGATGTCGCGCTACATGTAATTTGGAAATGCAAGGATTGGTGGAAAGGCAAGGTGGAAAAGCACGGGGAAAAAAATGTAAAAATGAAGACATCGATACTATCGATATTTATAGTGACTCGTCATTCTCGTCAACGTTATCAAAAAACAATCAGTTTTAACGTAAGTACCTTTTTATTATTTGTTAATTTTAAAAATGGGTTGAAATATTTTTCCATTTTTGTTTGGAAATTTTAAAAACATATTTTACAACAATGTGATCAATGTGTTGGTTTCTGGTGCACTTTATTGTCACGGAATTTCAAATTTTTGAAAATGCTTTGGAATTGATACGTTTTTTAACACTAAACACTATTTGCAACAAAAAAATTTTTAAACAATATTTTCTGAAAAAATACATTTTTTATTTTTTATCCAAGTAACTATTAAGGTATGTAACTATGACAACACAACACCTTTTATTTCTAAAAAGGGGGCTCATTCAAGATTTTTTATTTTTTTTAAATAAAATCGTTTCTATTTGACGGACTCTATCAAACCAAACTAGAAAAATTATAAAATTCCGTGACACATAAAGCGCACCAGACCCAATGTGTTTTCTTAGATACTTTACATACATCTATCATCTATGGACAATTGAAGCCTCATATTGTTTTTTTTAATTGCAGGTACAACGTACTTCGCATTAAATACGTCACAAATTCAAACTGAACAAAACTTTCAGCAAGCAAGTACGTCGCACTCAGTTTCCCTAACCCAGAAACAAAAAAGAAAAAATGTAATACTGACAATACTTATGACACAACTTCTTCTGGATCTTGATGTTTTTGTTGTACTACTAGTAAGCCTCCAAAAATGAAATTGATAAGCAGATTGCCAGAGCCCTCATGCAACAATAGCAGTTTATCGCCTGCAGCAATCCGAAGAAGAAAGCTATAGCACTACTGGGACCTGGATATGTACCGCCCAGTCGAAACGATTGTCGGCAGACTGTTGATCAAATATATACCGAAGAAAAAGCACATGCTTTAAGGGGTTGTCTAGAAGTAACGTTTGCTTTCACTGATGGATGGTCTAATGTGCATAATGAACCATGTATGTGCAACAGTTACTGCAGAAAATGGCTCCTCCTTTCTATTCGACACTGTAGATACAACTGGGCACCACATACATCCGACTACCTAACAGAAATTGCAGCAACCCATAAACAAACTAAAACCGAGTATGATTGTACAGTGAGTAGTTTCGTGACAGATAATGCAGCTAACATGTCTGCAATGCGAAATTAAATAAAGGCATCTGATAAATTCAATGTAATAGCATATGGTGTGCTACACATATACAAATTTATTATGTAAAGATTTGGAAATCGTTGATATAAAAGAGCTGTAGTCCAAATCGTAAAGTACTTTAGGAACAATCATTTTGCATCTGCAACATATGCCAAAGAAGGAGGCAAAAACTAGTCATACCTAGTGATGTTCGATGGAACTCGCTTGCAACTGCTTGCAAGTATTTACCGAATCATGGCTCATACTTTTTAGAATCAGTGAAGAACACAAAGAAAAGGTTAGTAGGATATAAAAATTAGTAATAGGGAAAAATTTAAACATTCATTTAAAGAAAGTTGAAGATTACCTCAAAATTCTTAACCAATTTCCATTGCCATAGATAGGTTGGGCCAAATTTAAAGTTTAGAAGATTACTTTGAAAAACTAATCTGACATTACATCAACTGCAAAAATTTAAAAATCGAAAAATATGTATAACCCCGTATCATTTGCTGGCATTTTTATCGACCCAACGAAAACACAAAGTTTGACAAATAAAAAAAAAATTTATTCAAACTGCAAAAGAACTGTATCCAGATAGTGGTTTATTACCCAATCATCAAGTTTTTTTCCCCAAACAGACCTTTTTTAAGATATTTTTTTTCAAGATGATATCCTGAAAAAAGTAAACCTATTGACTGGTGGAAATCACAACGAAACGCAGAATTTTTAAAAGAACTTCCCATAATTACAAACGCCTGTGCAGCTGCTTCGTCTGCATCAGTAGAGAGGATTTCTCAACATTTGGTTTAGTGCACTCTAAATACGCACCATTGGACGAAAAAGCTGCCAAAATAGTGTTTCTTCAAATATTACAATTAAATTTGTTTTTTTTTTTTAATATTTTTGCAAAATACCCCTTTATGTGTTCTTGTGTTCTTTTTTAAAAAAATTTAATTTACTATACTAACGTAATTTATTTTTGTTTGATTTTTCTTCATAACCCAAATTATTTTTTTTTTAAATTTTTTTTTTTGATTTTAATCATGATTTAAATTTAAAAATCAAGTGATTTAAACGTGATTAAAATCAATTGATTTAAATCCTTGAACCCTGTTACACTGGCAACATGGGCACAAGCGCGTTCTGCACCCACGTTTAGTGCAATAGGGGCCCAATAGGTCACCATTTTCTTGGAATGTAAAAGCAAATATAAATGAAAATACTATGCTTAATAGCTTTTAAACCTTTTAAAAAATCTTTGCCTTATTAAAAAAAAATTTTGAACTTAAAAAAAAATTCATTATTTGGTTCCCGCAGCGGTATCTTGAATATAAGTGAAGAAAGCCTCACTTGATAGGTACCAAATATTTTAGAAAAACATAGTCTATAGCCAATACAGGAAATTTAAAATTTTATTTTCCATATTTCCCATGCACCACACCTGACGTAATTAAAAAAAAGATACCTCTTTTTATTTGAAATGACTGTCTTTGTATTCTAAAATTGGAATCTTTGGTGCTTTTTTATATTTGATGGATATAAAAGCAATGCTGTTCGGGGGGGATTATATAACCAATTGTAAAATTCTCTACATGTCTTTTTAAAGAATCTTTCCCCCTTTCAACTTCTGCAGCAACCCTTATTTTGCTTTATTGTGCAATTTTCACTAACTCTTATAGACTGGAAAAAAAAAAAAATAAAACCGCCAAAAATTTTGGTTTACCCGGTATTTAAAAAAAACTTTTTTGGGGGGAAAACTGTATGTATAAATGAGTTACTCCAAGTTAATAAATTCCATAGGTTGTAATAATAACTGACATAATATATGACTGTATA
>JAHBCN010017388.1:0-18550 GCA_019359885.1 Listronotus oregonensis
TCTAAGAACCCCCCTGGCTGCTGTTGGGGTTTTTTTAATTCCCTTTAAAGCTAAGCAAGCAAGTCTCTGTTTTTGGCCAGTTTTGTAACAGCAGTTCTTTGTCGTTTTTTTGCCCACCATCCAGTGATGCGTATGTTTCTGGCCTTACCACCATGGTGTTCCAAAAAAGCCATGTTTGGTTTAAGGGCCCCCATTTTTTTCCCATGACCGTTGATTCTAAGTCATTTCGCTTTCTTTCTTTTTTATGAAGATTTGTTTCCCAGGAAAGTTTAAGTCTGGATGACACCCAAATTTTTTACCCCCCCCACAATCTTATTTATTCTGGGTCAGGGGTCCTAAGCTCCTAGTTTTCTTTTGGCAAAGAAACTTGTCGTTTTAAAAAGGGTTTATGTTAAGCCCCTCCTTTCTCCCCCTCGGTAACTGGGGAAGGGCTTGTTGCATTTACCCTAACGGTGTTTTAAAATTTTTCCTTGGGCCTTTGCGAGATTGTCTGCGTTCCCAATGTTTGCTGCCCAATTGGGGGTTTGAAAAGGGTTTTTCATAGCAGTGGGGACAGAACCCCCACTTGCGGACATCCCCCTAAACCCAAACGAGTTTTTAAAAAATGAAGTATATACTACTCTTTAAGCATCATCTATCCACCTGCAGCTTGTTGCGTCGATCCCTCTGCGCCTCGACGGTTTCAGATAGATGTAGGGGACGTGTTGTCAAACGCTTCTTTTATATCTAGGAAGGCACACATTAGTACCTCCTTGTATTTGAGAGCATACTCGGCCTTTTCTACAACAGCTAAGAAAAGTTTAGATCCCTTTTCAAGGCAGAAATTAATTATTTTTTTATAATCCTGTCTAGAATAGTTTTTCCATTGCAACTAGCGCCATCGCGTCAGATGGCGCTAATTGCTTCTTACGTTCAGTTGTATTGAAGTACGGTTGTTCTTAAGCTGGCTGCTTCGCAGTTCAAGGGTGTCTACGGCCTACATTCGGTGTGACCATCCCCAACAAGGGTAAAACACGTGTAATCGGATAGGCTGGACCCGGGGTTATCCATTTACTTGGAGGCCTCGTAATTTTAAACCAACCAAGCTTAGTAGTCATACATTACACGGAAATTAGAATAAGAAGCACTATGTACCTACGTAAAAATTCAAGATGGCGTCTATAAAAAAAATGTTTGATGATGATGGCCGAGTGATAAAACGTCGGATGTGTAATGAGAAAGCACTATTATATAGCACAAAGAAAGTGGCAATATAAATGTTAAATCTATTTTGAAATAAGGCCAGGAAGAAATAAAAACCACTCACCGGACATCTCCGGCAATACTCAAAATTTAAAAACTTTTAAACGGTATAATGTTGGTCCCATAAATGAGCAACTTTGCTCCAGTTTAACTATCTTTGTATCTATTTTCTTTAGTTTCCGAGATCCTAATGGTGAGGTATTTAATTCAACATACCAAATATACCCACAAGAGAATCATTTAAGGTTACGTCATTTTAAATGACAGAAATTTGGTTTAACCATTAAACACATTTTTTAAATTTTTTCTGTATTTATTTATAAACAATTTTGTCGAGTGAAAAATTTGTCACCTAACAAAAATCGGTAAAGAAACGAAAACTAGATATTTAATTAAAGAAATCCTAATTCTTCAGTCACCTATTTGGACTAAATAAATTATTCGTATATAACCTCGTGTAAGTTTATAAAAGTATAAAAATTATAAAAATATTAAAAGTATTTTTATGTAATGATTTTAAAAATAAACCTATTGATTAAACCTATTATTTCCCGGCAAAAATTGTTTACTTTAAATGGCCTAGATTTTCATTCTACGTGGGGGGATTTGGGCAGTGGTTTTAAATCTCTATTGAAACGACTATTTATAGTTAGTTAAGCCACAGAAAAACTAGTGTGTTTGTGGTTACGCACTGACATGAATTATTCATAATCCCCAATATCGATTGGTATTTTGTAAGAAATCCAAAAATATTTCTACACATTTCCACACTCAGAAAATGTATGTTGTTGTATGTCAACTATAACGTGTTTTAAGACTGGTGTTTTTCAATTTATATATATATATATATATATATATATATATATATATATATATATATATATATATATATATATATATATATATATATATATCTAGGTATATATTTTTTTATTTTCTAATAAATTCGAAATTGTAAGTACACCGCTCAGTAAATATTATTTTTCTTTAATCTGGTCTCTTATTATTATTTGGGAAATAAATGCATAAAAATAAAAATTTCTCGTTGACTTTGTTTTATAGGTATTTTTCGGCTTTTTCAAGAGGTAACCAATATATTTTTTAGCAGCTTTCAGTGATACAAGACAAAGTTTGAGAGTCTATCCAAAACAGTAAAACACTTTCAGGTTTTCCCATTTTTTGGTTTTTTTCTTTACCTTTGAACCTTTAAAACCATAGAATTACTTTTTTTTTACGTTTTTGACTGTACGTTTGTGGAGTACGGAAGGAAATTTAAAAAATATTACAAATGTTAAAAATTCGGAGCTTAGTCAATAATGCTGTTTCTTCTAAATTATTAAATATGGCATGCCTTTAAAGTGGATTTATTAAAAATCCAATATTAATGAAAAATAAGTATAATTATTGTTAAAAATAATAAAAAGAATAAAAATATAATACATATTTTTCTATATAAGACTAGAATTTGTAACATATAATAATATAAAGTTTTTTTTTTTATCGGGGAGATTTATACAGAGTGTAAAATAAATATGGAACGCTCGAAATACCTCCCACACCATTTATCCAATTTTTATGAAACTATGTACTCGTAGGTTCGAAATTACGCCGGATCGAATGGTGAGCTCCGCGTCGTTGCCAAATTTACCGTTTTTCTAAAATCAAATGGAACTAAAATAACAGTTTCTGAAAGAATTAATATTAAGTAATACTTAATGTATTTTACCTACAAATACAAGAATAAACAATACAGGAGGAAATAACTTAACAACAATAAACAAAACAAAATAAAATCAGATGCTTACTTCCTGGCCATAAGCTAAGTTCTCCGTAAAAGCATGTAAAACATTTAGAAGACTAGTCAGTTTTCTCAATTCTCCTACATTTTGCTGCTATCCTTAACTTTAAATCATCAAGGTTAGTGGGCTTGGTTTTAAAAACGACATTTATTAAGTGGCCCCACAATCCATCTTCCAAAAAAAAAAATTATTTAGATACTGCGGAACATTAAGGGCATAGTGAGGTGGGCTGCCGAAACCATATTTCGTAACTTGGTGCTTGATTATTGCCTAAAATATCATTTTAAAATATTAAAAATAAGTACTACTTTTTCCAGGGATGGAAAAGTTTGTTGGACGAGCCGTAAGCGAGTGTAGTAGTAAAAAAATTAAATTAACACAACTTACGATTATTTGGAAATAGTTGCACAAGAGCCGGGACAATTTCATTTCTTAAAAGCTGCAGGTATTTTTCCCCATTTAACGTCTTTTCCATAAAGAATGGGCCAATTATTCTTTGACCTATTATACCAGCCCAAACATTTACTTTTCGAGGGAACTGGGTGTGATTTTCGCGTTTCCAGTGAGGGTTTTCCTGGCTCAATAACGACAATTATGTCTATTAACAGTTCCGTTTAAAAAAAAGGTTGATGTCTTTAGAGAAGACTATCTGGGGGACAAAATCTGAATTGGCGTTTCAGCGCTCTATCATAAGTTTACAAAATTGCAAGCGTCTGACATAGTCGTCTTCTAAGAGCTCTTGTACCAGTCTTATTTTGTAGGGATAAAACTTTTCAGTTTTTAGCAGGCGGTCTACTGACATATGGGAAATGTGATTTTCTTCTCCCAGTATTCTGGTAGAAAAATGAGGATTTTTCTTTGAACTTAACAAAACGTTTAGAGCCTTATCACCATCTGTTGAACTTTTAGGTAGGCGAGTGTGCAGCATCTTTTACGTGTCCAGATTCACGGAATTTTTCAAAAACTTTGCTTACAGTAGATCTTGTTAACGGATTTCCGTCAGGATATTTGCCATTAAAAATATTACAAACTTCTTGTTGTTTTCTCATTCTGTCTCCATAACCCAGTATTATTAAAATTTCGTTTCTTTGGGTTTTAGTTAAATGATCCATTTTGTGTAAAAATATTGAAAATATCAAATATTCCAGGTAAGCTTACATGGGCAGGTATTTGTAGGTAAAACACATTAAGTATTACTTTAATCTTAATTCTTTCAGAAACTGTTATTGTAAGGAAAAAATACTTTTTACAAAAAGTATACACAATTTTAAGCAGAACTCAAAAACTGAATCAAATATAGGGTGTTCCGTTTTAAAAAACAAAGTTTCATTCGATTTTAAAAAAACGGTAAACTTGGCAACAACGCAGAGCTCACCATTCGATCCGGCGTAATTTCGTACCTATGAGTACATAGTCTCATAAAAATTGAATAAACGGTGTGGGAGGTATTTCGAGAGTTCCATATTTATGTTACACTCTGTATAATAAAAAGTAACTGATGGTCACTCATCAAAAATGCATAATTTGACTGACTAAAACAGAACTGCTTCGGACCTGGTCACGGGGTGTAAAACCTGTGTGCTCAAAAAAAATCATTGACTCTTATGAACTGGTAGGACGCCTTAAACAAAGTTAAAAAAAAAAAACAACAAAAGAAAACCCAAACAATCAAAATACTTATTTACGTTTCAGTGGCAAGTTTACCACCGTTTTCAAGGTATACCTAACTAATCTGTAATAAATTATCTAATATTAAGGTCACCCAGTTAACTTTATTTATTAATATATATTTATTGTCGTTAAGTTTAGTTTTGTCTCACTAAATTTTCTTTGCTACAATACTAAAAGCATTCCAGTTTATTTTATAGTTATTTTAAAATGCATATGTTTTATGTATTTAATTTGTAGTGTTTTGTGTTTTTAATATATGTTAGTTGTTGCTTTATGCCAAACGCAAAAAAAAAAACAATTGTAAAATACATTAAAAAAGCAAACAACAAAAAAATTAAAAGGTCTTCTAAACTTTTGTGCTTTCGTACTTAAATTTTACAATTAAGCCTTTATAAGGTAATAGTATATTACATAACAAGTGTGGTAAGTAGGTTTTTAGCGCACGCAAAGTGCGCCTGCGGCTCGTTTTGCATTCACTTAAGTGCGCTAAAAACGTTTACCACTCTAGTTATGTATATTATTTTATCTACAACCATCAGGCTTTTTTTTTGATAATAATTTTTCTTTCACGTTCATCTTAATTTTACACTAGCAATTGATTAAACTACCAGTTACCTCGATTGGTGTCAGCCATTATCAAACAGACACCACCGCAAAAAAGCCATTGCAATCGGCAGTGGTAAATATAGGAAATGTGAGCAACTCGACTATAACGTTTAACTTCTAGGTATATTACCTGTATGTTAGGTAATTTACGTGAAGAATTATTACTGTTAAACAATGTTTAAACAAACAATTTTTTTAAAAGTCCTTAGTATAAATGATCTTACCGCACTAGTGCGGTAAAGTAACAGTTACCACACTAGTGCGGTAAAGTGACACTTACCACACTAAAAATAGTGTTTGTAACCTTAGGTTACCGCACGGTTGTGGATAAAAGGTATTTAAAAGTAATTTTGTTGTTATTACGTAAAAATCCAATATCCCATACCTTGATGTTTAGGCCTTACTTTTAATTCTTAATCCCTTTTCTTTTTAATATTTTGTTACATTTTTTTTGAAATAAGCCTACTT
Source organism: Listronotus oregonensis (assembly GCA_019359885.1). Taxonomy (NCBI): domain Eukaryota; kingdom Metazoa; phylum Arthropoda; class Insecta; order Coleoptera; family Curculionidae; genus Listronotus; species Listronotus oregonensis. Next base: position 5,787 of record JAHBCN010017388.1, read on the forward strand.
TTCTCTTAAGGAATTTTAATTATTTTTTTGTCTTACCCTTAAGTCCTTGAACTTTAAATAAAACGTACTGTTGTTAATAAAGTTAAGGATTATGCATTTACAAAGAATAAAACTTTTTAACAAATTACAAATAAATAAGTTTTCCATTTGTTGCACACTTGACGGACCACACTGTATACTGTCTTTTATTTGAGATAAAGCAGAAAAATCTATTTTTGTTCCACTTCGACATTTAAAGTCGAAAACGTCCTGCCAGTTGCATGTGAGATATGGCCTAGACAAAAATGCTTAAATAAATTATGATCTGGTTTAAAATAGAACTAGTCTCTGTATTGCACTTAATAAATCAATATCTATTTTTATTAAAGTTTCGGGGTTTTAAATAAAATATGTATTTAAAACTATTAAAAAAATAAGCGAAAATGTTTTAAAAAGCTTAACGTTATACTAGTCTAATTTTTAATCATATATTAATAAAATAATTCTTTCGTTAATTATATAGAAGTGGGGCTCTATTATTTTTTTGCCATAAAAAATCGAAAAACTGACATATCGAAGAGCTTTTTTTAATTTTATTCTACTCTTCATTGGATTTAGAATATAAAAAATGTTAAATGATCGTAAAACAACCGATTCATAATGATTTTTGCAAATGAAAATTTAAAAATTCAAAATTTTGACTTTTGACCGCAAATTTGAGAGTCATCCAATAATATTTTGCAATATTTATATTGTTTCTTGTTGCGCATTTAAAAATGAACATCAAAAAAACAATAACTAAATTTTTACAATCTTTTTTTAATTTTTAAAAGATTTAAAAATCAATTTTTTTAGATACAATGACGAGATGAACATTTAAAAAAATAACCAACCAGAACTATTTTTTAAATGTGAATTTTTGATTTAATTTTTTTTTTTGAAAAAGAATACTTTTGTTTTAATTATTCTATTTTTGATGCGCAACAAGAAAATAAGTGAAAATTTTATAAAAAATTAATGCATGAACTTTAAATCTTTGGCCAAAAGTCAAAAAAATGATTTTTTGTTTTTTCAAATAGAAACATCTCTATAAAATTATTATTTTTAAAGTTTAATTTGTTTTTTCATAAACTCGATAACGAGTAAAAGAATAGAAAAAAATTTGCAAATATTTTTATTTTTAGATTTTTTATGGCCAAAAAACTGTGGAGCTTTATAAATACCATTCTTTATCCTGAAGCCTAAAGATGAGGGAACCATCTCTATGTTACAAAAGAGGCCTTTAAATTACAGTTAATTAACTTGACATTGGTGTTCTACAGGATGACCGTTTTTAAACTTCTCCAGTGCCAGATTTTGAGAAAAAGTACTCCCCTTGCGCAACATGCTAGCGAAGCACACATTGTGATCGGGACAAACTGAGTGATGCCGAAGTTTCCCCCAGAATCAGGAGAAGTTTTCTCCTACCACGCGACGCAGAGGGGTAACCCACATAACGCTTGCCTACCTCTGTGGTGGGAGAAAACTTCTCCTTAATCTGGAGGGGGGGCATTGGGATCGCTTGGCTCCTTTCGGTGTTTTCTTCAGGAGGGAATGAAGGACGTACTTTTTTCCCATAGTCTGGCTGCACTAAACTTCACTTTATATATTGTAGTCAAGTTAATGGGTTTACACCATATCCACCGCTACACCAGCGCCTCTTTATTTAATGCTATTTTGGGCCATTCTTAAGAAAAACAGCCATAAGAGTTGGTCCTCCTTACCTTTACTCTCCATACCTGTATCTAAAAGCAAACTGTTCATAGCGACACCTTAAATACATAGGTCAGCTAACAAAGAGATATGTTTAAAAATTTTAATTACAGAAATCAATATTCTTTTAAGATAAATCCCTGTTTAAATAGAATGCCGTGGGTGACCAAAAAAGTTTCAAATATAAAGAAGCTTTATTTCTGAATTTTAATTATTTTTTTTTCTTTAAATCAAAACAATATATTATCTCTTTCCTTTTTGAAATTAAATCAAGGCATTCAAATTGCAACTATATAAATATTTCTTTTAAACTCATACATCATGTCTACAGTATTTTTTCTTCTATTCATCAATAATAAATTGATTTGTTCTTATTTAAAATCATATAATAGGTTTTAACGAAATTAATTATAGAGACAAAAACGAAAAATTGTTATGAATAAATAGGGTACGTCGCAAAAATCACAACTTCCTTAATAGTCCACTAACCCAAAGCTGTAAATAAATCTGTACAGTTTTCATTTGTGGCGCAATTCTTAGGTATTCGCGGATGCTTTCGAGCGGGAAAAGTTTATCACGATTCCGACGTGGAAACTCGATGAAAATGGCCTCCCAAAGTCCCAAAAATGAGTTTTCTGCGAATATCTGCCAAAATATGCAAATCAGTAAATTTTTTGTTAGAACAAAAAATAAAATTCACCTCAAAATCTACAAAGATGTTCCTTACTATTTTTTTTCGCAACACCAATATTTTTCGCAAAAACGGCCGTCGAAAAATTTATAACATTCCACACTGGATAGATGTGGTAATAGTAGTTTCTTACTAAAAAATGCAGATGGACAAAACAATTTTTTATCAAAACGCAAGAAAGATTCTGAAGAAAATTTTCTGGGATCATTAAACACTTGCTAAGGTCTCATTATAAAAAAAAATGTTAATATTAAACCATTTTTCAAAAAACATCAATAAATTAATAAGATACTGTCAAAATATTTTGAAAAAAAAAATTTGACCGCTTTTTTATATCTTAGAAAAATCAAAATAGACCCAAACTCATATGCAATGACAAGTGCGGGTTTTCCCATTTTGTTGAATTTTGAATAATTTTAAAAATGTACATTATTGCTCGAGTAATGGAACAATTCGTCCACCCGCTTTTAAGTGAATCCATAAAGATAGCGGGATTCTAGCGGTAGAGCGGCAGCTAAAATAAGGGAACTTTTGGGTCCCGTTATCTTGAAAACTATCGATTTAAAAATATATATATATAGAATCATTTTTGTATATTATAAGGCAATCTTCATTTTTTTTTTACACAAAAAATCTCCAATTTGCATATTTTGGCAGATATTAGCAGGAAACCCATTTTTCGGGCCTTGAGGGGCCATTTTCAGCCTTTTCCCACCTGTTAATGTCGATAAACTTTTTTTGCTCGAAAGCATCCACGAAGACCTAAGAATTTTGCCACAAGGGAAAACTGTACAGATTTATTTACAGCTTTGTCCATGTATTAGACTAAAATGTTAATAGCCAAACTAAATTAACAACAATGTGTTTAAATGCCCTTTTCTATATTGTTCCGTGACACCCCGTATAAAAACACGGATCCTCGTTTTACACCTTTTTATTGAATAACAGGTTTACAAACGTTTCTATGATAACACTTCAACGTAACGTAATAATGACAACTGTTTAACCTGTCTATCAACTTCTTATCTCTTCGGAATACAAAACTAAACTGGCCCGTGCGGATTTCCTTCGCGCTTTATATAGTAATGTGGAAAAGAATGGAAAAGTCTGGAAAAGTCTAGAATTAGCTGGAAGAATTCTTTTACTACAGGATGCAAGAAAAGTGTTAAATATATGTCTCCAGCGCCCTCAGGATAATCCGCAATGACCGTCGAAAAAGGGAAAAACTAAAGTAACCTATTTTTAATAAATTATTAAACTAAATAAAATAATTCTAACCTTTTACAATTCTATTAACTAAACAGATATTTTTAAAGTCTGTAACAATATTTTAACTTCTAGTTCACGTTTTTAAAATTTGTTTAGCTTTATTCGACATGCACAATTAATTACGGATTTTTTTTTATATCTCAGTAACAAAAACTGTGTTGCAAAATTTTCTAACCACCCTGTATATATAATCAAATAATATGGTAATATTTTATTAACTTTGCTTTTTTTATAATATCAGGAATCCCGCTAACATAGGCAATTTATTTTCCATTGAAAGAATATCTTTAAATCGCTTTCAAATAAGTTCCAACAAAATCGGATTAAAGCTAGTCCTTAGACTCTTAGATCTTGGGAATGTGGCCAATATCTTCCCAATAAAAATAAAATCACTTCGTAAAAGAGCAAAAGCTTTGGCTCGATTGCGGCGTTATCTGGAGGTACATTACTATAAAGTTCTGGAGAGTTAAGGATTTTATTGTTAATTAGATTTTGTACAAGATTAAACTTATTACAAAAAGAAAGAACAAAAGAAGATTTTATTTTTGGTTTTTAAAGTCATTTTTTAAAGTGAGTCTTATTCTTTTTTAACCTTTCTTTATATTAATAAGTATATTGTTACAATAAAAATTTTCTTTGAAAAGATTATACCATCTTTTCAGTGCCCGACAATATAGATAGATATGATATTATGTAATTAAACAAAGGGTCTTGGTGCATAAGGAGGTGTTTTATTGAGTTATGAAGATTTTTCGTTTTTTTTTTTAATATCTCAGGCTTATTAAAAGATTTTTTAGTTTTGTTTGCGCCAAATTGAATGACTTCGAAGAGCGGTTAAAGCACATTTTTTTCTTACATTTATGAAAAAAAAAAATTTTTTTAGGCTTTAAAATTTTTTCATATTTTTTTAACAAAACCTTTTGACGCACTTTATGATGAACAAAATATATATGAAGTGTCTTTATAGTAGATCTAGCTTCATGAAATTTTTCATGATTTCTGGAAGGGTGACAGGGTGTAAAAGTAGGCCGGTCAGAAAATCCTAGAAAGATATATTCCGATCATTAATATCCTATGCCAAAATATCCCATAAAAAAATCCTATGGCAAAAACCTACTAATACAAAAATATCCTTATCTTTCTCATTATGTGTTATTTACAATACAAAGAAATACAACGCACGTGCTTGTTCTAGCAATATGGAAGATTATGGTTAGTTGTGGTTAGTTTTGATGGCGATGTGTTAATTACAGTACAAAGAAATGCAAAGCACGTGTTTGTACTAGCAATATGGAAGAAGATGGTTAGTTTTGGTTAGTTTTTGTTACACAAAATGGAAAAGATAAGGATATTTTTGAATTAGTAAATTTTTGCGATGGGATTTTTTTATATGATGTTTTTGTCAAGAATTTTTTTTATATGGGATACATTGGCATGTGATCTTAATGATCGGGATATATTGACTGGGATTTTCTGACCGGGATGCGGGGTAAAAAAAAATAAAATATTTTTTACATCGCTATTTTTCGATATTAAAAAAAATATGTTTTATTTTTATTATTATTATTATTATTATTTTTTAATAAAAGTTTTAAATACTTTTTGGATTAAAAAAATTTGGGATACCCTGGTAAGGAAAAAATGAAAAGTTTTTTTTCTAAAAACATTTCGGAAAATAGCGAAAGAAATATAATGATTATTTTTAACTTTCTTTCACCCTTTTAAAAATTATGAAAACTTTTATGAAACTAGATCTACTAAAGACATCACATACAGAACGCGACAAAAATATAGGGGCAGGGTGTAATATGAATATAATAACTAATATTTACTTATTTCAAAACAAAATATGTCTAACTATAAAAAAACTAAATTAAATCGTTATTTTTATGGACATGTGAGGTTTAAATAAAAGTATAAATTTTATTTTATAAAATTATTCCACTTATAATGCGACAAAAAGTTAGGGGCATTAAAAAATATATATTTATTTTTAATATTAAACCTTGTTAAAACTGCTACATTTATCCTAATTGTTTTAAATATCCTTTTTGTAATGTGATTATAAAGTTATTTGATGCTAGGCATCCATGATAGGCCTTTTCAGATCATCTTCACTGGAAAACTGTTTTGAATTTTTATTAACTTTTTTTGCAAGTCATCCCCAGACATTCTTGATTATGTTAAGATCCAGTTGTCTTGGCGGCCACTCTAACACTTTTATATTATGTTCTTTGAATGATGAGGAAACTACTTTTGCTGTGTGTCTTCAGCGTGGTTGTGTTAAAAATTTTATTAACTCTTTGTCATAGATTTACCATCCTTTAAAATAATGTTATTAAAAATATTAATAAAACTTTGTGCATTCATGGTTTTTGTCAAAAACTGTATATTTGTTTTCTTATTGTACCCAATCGGAGCCCACACCATGACTGACCCTCCACCACTATAACGACGCGAGAGAATTATCTCTTCCTTTCTTAAGTCATGATAATAATATTAGGACCAAAATGACTCGTCGGAAATTTTTTTTTGCCATTCTATGGACCATGACATGTACATCTGTGCAAAGTGTAACCAAGCATTAATGTGTTTAAGAGTTAATGGAGGTTTTCTTTTAAATTAGGTTGCCTCTGTCTTTTTTTCGCGGACTGTATATTGTTTTTATCATAATGTGGGTCAATAGCCTTTGTTAAAAAATATATTCAAAATTTTTGGATCTAAAAAAAGTAATTTTCCGCAAAAAATCATTATTGAAAAAATTGCGCTTCATCCTTGCTCTGGAGTCGTTTAGTTTGGCGCAAAACTGAAAAATCTCTGGATGTGGCGGAGATATTCAAAAAGAAAAAAAAATATGATACAATAAAACCGTTTTTAAAGCACCTACGTAAATAAAAAAAGGAAGAAGCAGATCTTTTTATTCTCAACAAGCCTAGATGGGTGAGATTTCAAAAAGTAAAAAGGCCTTGGCCTTGGCCCAGATAAATTCCTATTTTATTATTAAATATTGTATAATAAGGGACAAAAAACGAATTTTTGTCATTTTACTCTTTTAAAATATCTATTCCTGTAAATAACACAAATGTTTAAAAAAAAACATGGGACAAGGCTTAAAAAAAATGTTTTGGAAGTTTAAAGCTATAGGGTGTAAAAGAAAAAAATTCTAAATTGGAATTTGCTTTTAATTTCCATCTGTGTTTTTTAAATTTAACTAAAGCAAAGTTCAATTAGAACCTTTAACGAAATGCTTTAAAAAACTTTTGTTACTATACCAGTGGCGTTGATTCGGTCAATTTTATTACTTTTTTAAATTAATTATATCGTCATTACTTTTTTTGTATTAAATAACTGCAATTTGGTACAGTTACCTATTCCGGGATTTCTTAAAAAAATCCAAAACTCAACAAACTTTACGTTCGTCTTTCAAAACATGAATTTTAAACTTACCTTGTACAGGATCTTTGATTATATTTACATGGCTTCTGAGGCCTTTATTTTTGTATAAGACAGAAAAAAATGTCTTATATAAAAATTGTAGAATTTTTTCCATATTATCTTTTGAAATTATCAGTAAAAAAATATTGCAATAAAAAAATGGAAAAATATAGGCAACTTCTACTTTTTTAAATGAAACACCCTGTATATTATGCGCTACGAAAGATCTTTTTTTCTGATTTCAAATATTTTTACATTGATGATATTTGGAAGACTTAATTTTAGATATTTTAGGTTAAATTATTAATAAATTCCAAAAAAATTTCATATTAGTATCAAGATAGCCATGGAAACAGTAAAATTGTTATGTTGCTGAATTTGGTGAGGGTTTTCTCTGGACCAATAATGTTTATTTTTGTGATAAACATTCCTGCTAAAGTAAAGGAAGAATTGTCGGTAAATAGAATTTTATTTTTATACGACTGCTTTAGAAAATGGGGTTTTGCACACGCTAAACAAGCTTTGAAAAGATTTTGGAAATTGTCAAGGTATGTTTTTTTTGCACACGGTTCTGTCTTTCAATATGATTTATTATGGTTTTTTATTGTTATGTCAAAAATATAAAAATAAAATGGTTTTTCCATAGCAACCGTCATAGTTTTCTTGTTTTGTTGATTAGATACCAATTTAGATACAAAAAATGTTTTTTTTTTTTTTGATCGTATAAAAATATCGTAAAAAAATGTTGAAAACCTCTTTTGCCACTCGCGAGATTTGACCTCGACTTCGTCTCGGTCCATCAATTTGTCTCGCCCGTTGAAAAGTCGTTTTCAAACCTTGTTGTTTAATATACTATTAAAAACTTTGGATCCTGCTGCATAAACCTAGCTATTTCCAATGCATACTTAGGTCGGTCCTACATGTTTTGTTCAGGAAGATTCTGAAAGGACATAAATTTACAAAGATAAAATTTGAAAAATTTTAAGGTTAAAAAAATTTTATAATCTGTTTTATTAAGTTCAAATGCCGCATCCGAGATTGATATTTAAGGATTTTCTAAAATTATTAAAAATATTTAGTGCTAGTCCAATAGAAAAAGTATAATAATTATCCAAAAAACGAGGATATCCAAAACTTTTTTTCATTACGGCTGCAGTCCTTTTCTTTATTTTAAAGCTTTTGTGTTCAATAAACTTTCTTACTATGTATTTAACAGTATCTACAGATGGTACCCGTTGTTAAGGATATAATAGGTAATATTTCCTTTGCACTGTCGTCACATTATTATTGTTACTATAAAAAAGACGCATAATAGCGATTTTTTGTTCTTCTAAATAGCCCTTCGACAAAAAAGCAATACAAACCACTTTTAATAGTTAAAATGATAAATTTCAACTTTTTATAATATCAATACGTCAAATTTATTAAAACAATTTTATTGTTTTCATAGCTTTCTTGATACTAATATGATTTTTTTTATTTTATTCATATTTTAAGCTTAAAAATCTCAAAAATGGTTCATCCAAATATCATCAATGTGTATATATTTGAAATCAGAAAAAATATCTTTTATTGTAGAGCATAATATACAGGGTGTTCCATTTAAAAAAGTTGTAGTTGCCTATATTTTGCCATTTTTTTATTGCAATATTTTTTACTAATTATTTCAAAAGATAATATGTAAAAAAACCTACAATTTTTATATAAAACATTTTTTTTTGTCTTTAGAAATAAAGGTTCCAGAAGCCACGTAAATATAATCAAAGACCCTGTACAAAGCAAGTAGCATTTAAAATGAAAATCGATAGTAATTTTTACAAAAAATATTTAAAATGTCCAGCGCTTGCTTTACTACATGCGTTTAATATTCATGTAATTAACACTTTAAACATCTTTGGTAAAAATTACTATTGTCTTTAATGGTTTCGTACTAAGCACTTTAAAAATTAAAACAGGTATTTTAAAAAACAATAAGTTTGTCGAGCTCCTTTAAAAGTACAAGTAAAAGTTTTATGTCAAACTAAGCAAAAGAAGTGCCAGGTATAAAATAATTTAAAATAATAGCACCAAAAAAAGTTATGGCGAAATAACAGTTAGAAAAGTAATTTTTAGGCGTGCACCCAACAAGAACTTGTTAATCCTTATTATCTGTTGTTAATAAGTTGGTGTTTTTAAATATCTTTAAATTTTGAAATTGGGAAATTTTTCATTACCGTTAAAATGCCAAAAAAAAAATGGAAAAAGCTTTTGGTTCCTTTCTCTCGACTCTTCTTAAAATGTCTTTTTTTATAAGAAATTTGTGGGTAGATTTAATTTAAATAGAAACCAAAATAAAATGTAGTTTTAAAAAACCTAGGAAAGAGAAAAAAAATGTGCAAAGGTAAAGACGAAAAACGAAGTCATACACTTAAAATTCAAGAGGTCTGCTAAGATTTCATAATTTTTTTAGTGGAAATGTAGTGTTGTACTACCTCAGAAAAAGAAAACTGCTTCTGCCGTATAAAAATGGGTATTATAAGACTACGAAAATAAAAAAAATATATATTACTGTCTCTGTGTACAAAAATGTACTTTACTCTTTTTGGCATATAATTTTATGAAGTACAATTACAGCTGTTTGCACGTATAAATGTAATAGATGAAGGAGCGTTATATTTCGTACAAATTTTATTGATAAAAATCGTAACCTTCTATGTCCCAACCATCAGTGCTATTCGTCAGAACAGAAAATCTGGCAACGGATCATTAATAAGTTAAAATTAAATATCCTTAAACATATTTTACATATTGCACGTTAGACACCTAAATTTTTTTAAACAATTTAAAAAAAAGTATTGCATTTTTAATTTAAAAGAGGGTGCACTTAGCCCTTTAAAAATACCAAACCAATTACAGCACCATTTTTTTAAGTAAATTAAGTTTTTAAAATTTTTAAGGTTTTAATTTACAATTTGTTATATTGTTTTATAATACTCTATTTTAACCTTCTTCGCTGGATTTTCTGCTTCGACAAATAGCACCCATAATGGTTGAAATACCAGAAGCGCTTTGCTAGGATTTTTAACAACAAAACTTGCACGAAATATAAAACTCCATTATATTTATAGATAATTCTATTGCAATTTTTTCTTAAACCCTAACATAACTTTTATACATATATGTAAATTAATATATTTATTTTATTTCACATGTATTTATATTTAATATTATGTTTAAATACAGGCAGCATACGATTAAAAATTAGAGTTTTGAATATTATAAATTTATATTTTACATTTTTTCTCTAGTAAATATTATAAAAATTTATTTTGAAAAAATATTAATTCATTACTTGGAATCCATAATTTTGCTGGGGGTGATAATTTTAGGCTTATTGGCATACGACGAATATCAAAAACTCAATTAGAGTTTGATCAAAATGGAGGTGTTGATTTTTATTAACCTATATAAATTTTAAATTTAAAATTAAATAATCCAAAAATTTGTAAACAAGCAGCTCAATCAAAAAAGTAATCGGTTTTTAAAATTATGGTTTAATTTTCTAGAGATCAAACGGAATGTTAATTTTTTTATGTAAATTGGAGGTAAAAACAAAATAATTTTATGATTTAAAGCAAAATAATTTTGGGAAAAGGAATTGTAAAAAAGGGGATACCAAATAGATAGAAAAACAGAAGTAACCCAGCAATTAAATCAAATTTGGAGCCTTTTTTCCAAAAATAAACTCAAAAAAAAAAAAAACCATCATTAATAAACAAACTAAATAATTAAAAACAAACCTAGGAATAAAAACTAACCGTGACAGGTCTTTGGAGAGTTAAGAAATAAGTCGAAAAGATAATCTATAAACCAAATTTTTTATTTTTATTAAAAAATTATTTTTTATTAAAAAATAAGGAAACAAATTTGTATCGAAGTAAAATAAAATATATAACTACACAATAAGTGAAAATTTCCTTATTGAATCTCGTTTCCCATTTTTTCGTAACAGGGCAAATAAACAACTGCCAGTTTATTACCAATATTTTGTTGGTAAGTACTGAATTTCACGAGGGTCCTATTTAATTAGTCAAAATAATAGATCCGTCATCAACTTGTTAAAGCCAAACTATTCGAAAACAATCATCTGTAAATATATATGCAATTAATGACCAAACAACAAAATAATATATATAATAAAAACTGTTATATATTAAGGTACATAAATTAAAAATAAAAATAAAATATTTACGTATAAAAAATAAATTCTGGAATTTGAATGTATAAGAAAATTTGTTTCAGGATCAAAAATGTATTACGGCGATTAAAAACAAAATATTTTTATTTCACAAAAATTTGCATTGGGAATCTAATCTTGTAATATTTAATTACTGATAATTTTATGATATTTAACACGTTTAAGGTGAAGCTGCGGATGTCAAGGGGTGATAAGATGCTTACTTAGTTTAGAATGCATCTAAATCGTGCAGATAATTACTAACATTATCTTAGCACAATAATGGCGTAAAGCTAATTAATTACCAGTCAATTCCCTTACCCCATACACATTTGGTTTCACCCGATGCGGCCGGCTATTGACGTGGATAAGAGGCCTTTATTTGTATCTATAATTCAGTCGAGCTGCTTATTAAAAGGATTCTGGTAATGAATTTGGTTATATGTACTATAACCCTATTCTTTGTGTTTGCTTGTGCAAATTTAAAATATTTAAATAATTTTACACGCATAATAAGAATTTTGAACGTAAAGTACGGAGAGGTAGACAGAACCAGTTCTTGACAGAGTTCTCTGCTAACCCGCAGATTATGCAATTTTGCACACAGTGTACCTACGTTTCCGTGTAGGAAAAAGAAAAAGAGAATTCGAAATATACCCTAAAAGTAGAAAAAAATGAATTACGTTGCGAGGGCCAAAATGAAAGTCCTTATAATAACTATTTAAAAATATAGTATTTGTTAATGACATTAAATGTCAGACTCTAAATCAATGTCATTAAAAAATACTTTATTTTTGAATAGCTATTATCTGTCAAGAACTGGTTCTGTCTACCTCTCCGTACTTTACGTTCAAAATTCTAAACATGCGTAATATTATTAAAATATTTTAAATTTACACAAGCAAACAAAAAGAATAGGGTTATAGTACATATAAACAAATTAATTACCAGATACTTTTTAATAAGCAGCTCGACAGAATTATAGATACAAGTAAAAGGGCCCCTTATCCACGTCAATAGCCGGCCCATCGGGGGAAACCCAATTTTATGGGGTAAGGGGAAATTTACTGGGAATTAATTTTCGCCATTATTGTGCTAAGATAATGTTTAATTATCTGCACGATTTAGGTAATTTTAAACTAAGAAATTATCCCCCCTTGACATCCCCCACTTACCTTAAACGTGTTAAATATCATAAAAATTTTCAGTAATTAAATATTACAAGATTAGATACCCAATGCAAATTTTTTTGAAATAAAAATATTTTGTTTTTAATAGCCGTAATACATTTTTTTTCCCCATAACAAAATTTATTAAATATATATATATATATATATATATATATATATATATATATATATATATATATATATATATATATATATATATATATATATATATATATATATATATATATATATA
>JAHBCN010017389.1:0-18298 GCA_019359885.1 Listronotus oregonensis
GCAGGTGTACATCGATATTGCGAGAGTCGCGACGGCGGTCAAAAAACAAAATATATTATAATATTATTAAACTCATAGTCGACGGAGCTAGCCTAGCAGCCAGCTTCCAAGGGCAAACAATTTGGCAACGCGGTCAGGCGCCCGGTCGCGTGCTGGCTCGATGGAAGCAGGCTCGAAAAGTCTGCCTTCCATAGGAACTTCAAAATTTTAACACTGGATGGTTTTTCTATGAGTGGAACTATAATATTCTTTGGCTGAAATAACAAGTTTCCACAGTCAGGAAACATGAAATATAAAAACAATAACAAAAGTGGTTCATTCGAGTCTCAAAGAAATCGGCGACAAAAGTGGTGCATACAAGACCCAAAGAAATCGGCGGCAAGAACCAAGATGTCCAATTCGAATCCGAGGAGGAGCGAAAGATTGAGGCACAAGTATAGAGTCAACAGCAAATACAGTCCACAACGATAGAAGAGATAGTATGGAAAATATTGGAGATGAAAACCAGGTGTCAATGTCATTGGAGGTGATAATTTGGCAGTGGGAGACGTGGGTAACAAATCTATTTAAAACAATTTCTGGATAGAAAGAAGGTGGGACCATTAGATCTAGCTTAGAATTAGGATTAGATTTATCAAACCAACTAAATGCTAGGGACCTAGATGATAAAGTAAAGATCATACGTCAGGATATTGTTGCGCAAATAGAAAAATTAGAGCTAGAAATTAAGATATTAGAATTAAAACAAAAACAAAAATCTTATTTAGAGCAAGAACCTATAGAAATCAACAGGGGGGCGTGTGTGAGCATTCCAGGGACAAGTAGAGGTTTTCAGTCAGGCATGTGTATGAGCGTTACCGGAAGAATTAAGGAATCCCCTGATGTTTTGAAACCAAAAGAAAAAGTTGCAATCATTGAAAAGAGTGCGATAGGTGAGATAAAAAATTGTATAAAACAAATGAACATTTATGACAAGAAAAACCCAAAAGAAAGATCTGCCGATATTTTCAGGTGAGTCACATGGGGTTTATTTTATTTGCAATTTAGATAGTCGACTTTATTGTGCAAGTCATAACAGTTGGAAAATAGTCTGAGCCAAGTGTGTCAGAATCAGTGTGCCATGAAAAATGATTAGATATGTCAGGAGATGTAAGACTTAAATCAACGACTGATTTACTATCCCCAGGCTGCATGCGCCTGGTCGGTGAGCCATTATTTAAAATAACCATGTCATTGTTATCAATAAAATTTAATAGTTGATTTCCCATTGGGTCGTTTTTATGTGAGCCCCAAACACCACTGCGAGCATTAAAATCACCACAAATTAAATAAGGGGTAGTAATTAGAGCAATAATTGAATTCCAATTACCAGGACTAGTTTTTATATTATGTGGCCTATATATGGATAATAAAGTTACATTTTTATTGCTAATCTTTATAACAGCACCACAAACTAAAATACCCGTATTAAAATTGTGTAAAAAATTAATGGTACGAAAACTTATGTTTTTGAGATAAGAATGGCAACGCCCGCTTTGCCATCTGCCCTATCTTCCCTGACAATTTATATCCTGAAAAGACAACGTCGACCCGGTTTGAACCAGGTCTCTGGATCAATGCGATGTCAATATCTTTTGATATTGACATCGCTTGCTTCCTCGGGCGTCTTTTTTGCAATTTCAGATTGATAATTCCATGGAAGTATATTCAAACTATTTTTTCCACCCGAACCCATTATACTTGAGTCAAGACGACGATTTACAATTTCAAACAAAGCCTTTTTTTATAACATCTACTTTTAAACATTTTAATTCTTCCAATGACTTAAAATTTCCAAAATTTTATAAAGTATTAAGCAAAAGAATCTAAAAAAATATTTTGTTGTTTTAAAATGTTAACATTGTCGTTATTATCGTTGGTTCTGTAAGGTTTATTATAACAATATTAGGTGAAAAGGGTGTAGATGGACCAAATACAAAGGGAAACATGGTGCTAGGTGTAGGGAGGATGTATTTGTTTTCTTTTTTAATATTTTGCTCATTTGTACGAGACGTACTAGGTCCAGTTGTGACAAGGAAAATGTAAGTTCTTGTTGCATTTTGGCAGTTGTGTACTTGACTGCCTGGTACTAGGCAATTTAGGAAAATTTATATTATAATTATCCTTTTTTATTAAGAAGGCCGAATCGATTACTAGTAGTAACAGCAGCATAAGAGTTTTCATAACATTTTTAGCTTCTTTGAAGGTTTTTATTATCAATCTTTAAATTTTTTAAATATTTTCTTGTTTAATGAAAAATGGGCAAATTTTTTATTAGACTTTTTGTGAGCCTGTTTTGCAGTTCACACAATGAATATCGAGCTGAACATTTGTGCCGATCATCCCCAGTTTTAGATTTACCACATAAATACACAATTCTACATTAGATCTACCCGTTTTTATATGACCATATTTTAAGCATTTGTAAGTTGATGACTTTTACCATAGTACGTTTCAACTGGAAAAGATCACATTATCAATACTTATTTCCTCCGGGAATATATTACCTTCGAAAGTTAATAGTATTGTTTGTTTAACTATTATTGGTGTATTATCACATCTTTAAAAATTTTTTTTGTAAATCTTTTAATGTTTAGGACCATACTGGATAATTTAATGTTTTGTAAAATATAGTTTCAGTCAAAAAAAGTATCAACACCTTTAATAAGACCTTTTGTTTCTAATATGTGATTAGGTAAAAAAGCGCGTAGTTTCCTGCTCTAAACAACTATTTTTAGTAAATCATTAGCATTTTTGAGTTTGTAGCTCTCTTACTCTATTTTCACCAACAGACCATTTAATTTCTTAAATATTTTTATTAAAAATTTTTTTTGTGCAAATATGCCCAACTCTAAGGGATGTAACCGTCCCAGATTGTCATTATTGGTACTTTCGATCATGACATATTTAGGTTAAAGGGTTGTACTTATCTGAATAATGTTAAAGCATTTTTAACTGGATTTTTAATTCCCTGCTCTGTGGAAAAATCCTTTAAAACCCTTGGCTGAAATTATTAAAATTTTCATTTGTGCATCACTGACATCTGTTGTGAATTTCACCCCCCCCGTTAGGGGAAAGGGGTCCATTTTTAATTTAAACCAGCCGGTATAAAACGGAATTTCATTTTTTAAAAACTAAGTTCTTTAGGTTAATCACAAAAAAGGACCGATAAAGGGAAACGCTAGCACTGATAAGAACCGTGCATACCAAGCAAAATCTCGATCTAAACTGCGTTTAAGTGTCGTGTAGGTAAGTTGAGGTTTTACCGGTTCTTACATTTTCTAGATAAAATTTTTTTCCCGGCAGTGTTTTCCTGTATTCTAACCTAATTCTTTGAAATCTTTAATTTTATTAGAAATACAATTTTTCCATGTTATTTTAAGAATCTTTAGGTCCGTCTCACCAATTTGTTCTGCTGTATCTTTACCTATAGTGTCACTGTCGAACCTTCGTCAACAACGCGTAGGCTGACAAATGCCCCTTAGGACCTCTTAAAATAACTGGTGCTACCCTAAAATAACTGCTGCTTTGGTTTTCATCGTGGTGACTAACGTTTTTTGCAGGTTTAGAAGACCTGATTGAAATTAAACCCCATTTATTTCTATCACCTACAATGTTTTAAGGATTGTTGCCACAAGTTTCCTTTAAAAATTTCTTTGTAATTGAAATCTTGAAAAACTGTACCACCCAATTCACCCCCACAGTGCTCTTTACAGATACTGTTACAAGATTATAATTAATTTGTGTTTTTCTTTGTTACCTTTGTGACAATATTTTTTCATTGTTATGATGAATGTCAATAAAACATTGATAAAAGTCAAATTACTTTATTTAATTTTTTAAAATTATTTGGCTGAAATAGCAAGTTTCCACGGTCGGAAACATAAAATATACAAAAAATAAAAAAGTGGTTCATTCGAGTTTTAAAGAAATCGGCGACAAAAGTGGTGCATACAAGACCCAAAGAAATCGGCGGCAAGAACAAAAATTCCAATTCGAACCCAGGAGGCGAAGATTGAGGCACAAGAGCAAAATACAGTCCACAACGATAGAAGAATAGTATGAAAATATTGGAGATGAAAACCCAGGTGTCAATGTCATTGGAGGTAATTTGGCAGTGGGAGACGTGGGTAACCAAAATCATTTAAAACAATTTCTGGATAGAAAGAAGGTGGGTCCATTAGATCTAGCTTAAATTGGGATTGGATTTATCAAACCAACTAAATGCTAGGGACTAGATGATAAAGTAAAGATCATACGTCAGGATATTGTTGCGCAAATAGAAAAATTAGAGCTAGAAATTAAGATATTAGAATTAAAACAAAAACAAAAATCTTATTTAGGGCAAAAACCCTTTAAATCAACAGGGGGCGTGTGTGAGAATTCCAGGGACAAGTAGAGGTTTTCAGTCAGGCAGGTGTATGAGCGTTACCGGAAGTAAGGAATCCCTGATGTTTTGAAACCAAAAGAAAAAGTTGCAATCATTGAAGAAAGTCAAGGTGAGATAAAAAATTGTATAAAACAAATGGAGACATTTATGGCAAGACAAACCATAAAGCAAGATCTGCCGATATTTTCAGGTGAGTCACATGAATGGCTTTTTTTTTATAACAAATTTAGATAGTCGACTTTATTGTGCAAATTTAGCAACAAAGAAAATATTATAAGATCACACAAATGTCTCCGCGGAAAAGCCAAGGAGAGTGTACAAGACGTTACTTACTTTTACTGTAGAGGTAGATAAAATAATTGACACTCTTGAGAGAAGGTTTAATTAAAACAGACATTATAATATATAATTTAATTGATTCCTAAAAAAAATATCCTCCTTTAAGTGAAGAAAATATCAGGCATTATAGATTTCTCTAATTTTGTAAATAGTTTAGTTGTAACTGTAGAAAGTTTAAAAAAAAGAGGAGTACCTTATCAATCCACAGCTTCTTTCTAATTTGGTCAATAAACTTACACCAATCCTTAAAATAAAATGGCTAAACAAGCTTTTGATATAACCCAAAACTAAATCCTTTGTTACTTTAAGGGACTTTGGTGCATGGCTCTTTGGGCTTGCAGAAAGCATGAGCTACGTATTGTCTCCTCAGGAAGAAAACAGAAAAGGAAAACATATACACCTAGTCAACGAAGAGAAACGGGACAAGGATAGAAAAAGAGATGCATGTCTATACTGCAAGATGAGCAACCACACCACAAAACTCTGCAAATTTTTCAAAAAGATAAGTGTTGAATTAAACCATAGCGTAAAATTTTGCAAAAAAAGAAGGCAATGCAATATAGAACAATGTAAAAGTTATCACCATCCTTTATTACGATAACTCTGATTTAGTACCAGTTTCTGCAAAAATCGTTAGTCACCACGATGAAAACCAAAGCAGCAGTATATTTTTTAGGGTAGCACCAGTTATTTTAAGAGGGTCCTAAGGGGCATTTGTCAGCCTACGGTTGTTAGACGAAGGTTCGACAGTGACACTTATAGGTAAATACAGCAGAACAAATTGGTGCAGACGGACCTAAAGATTCTCTTAAAATAACATGGACAAATTCTATTTCTAAAAAAATTTAAAAAGATTTCAAAGAATTGGTTGGAATACAGGAAAACCCCGCCAGGAAAAATTTTATCTAGAAAATGTAAAAACCCGGAAAAAAACCTCAACTTACCTACACGCATTAAACGCAGTTTAGATCGAGATTTTGCTTGGTATGCACGGTTCTTATCAGTGCTAGTCTTTTTACCTTATCGGTCCTTTTTTTTGTGATTAACCTAAAGAACTTCTTTTTTAAAATAAAATTTCCCGTTTATACCGGCTGGTGTAAATTTAAAAAATGGATCCTCCCTAACAGGGAGGGTCTTAATTCACAACAGATGTCAAGTGATGCACTAAGTGAAAATTTTAATAATTTCAGCAAGGCTTAATGGATTTTACCACAGAGCAGAATTAAAACTCAGTTAAAAAATGCTTTAACATTTATTCAGATAAGTACAACCTTAACTTAATATATGTCATGATCGAAAGTACCAATAATGACAATCTGGGACGGTTACATCCCCTTAGAGTTGGGCATATTTTGACAAAAATTATTAATAAAAAATATTTAAAATTAAATCTGTTGGTGAAAATAGAGAAAAGAGAGCTACAATATCTCAAAATGCTAATGATTTACTAAAAAATAGTTGTTTAGAGCAGGAAAAACTACGCGCTTTTATACCTAATCACATATTAGAAACAAAGGTCTTATTAAAGGTGTTGATACTTATTTTGACGAAACTTATATTGTACAAAACATTAAATTATCAGTATGGTCCTAAACATTAAAGATTTACAAAAAAGGTTTTTAAAGATGGTGATAATACACCAATAATGTTAAAAAACAAACAATACTATTAACTTTCGAAGGAAAATATATTGCCGGGGGAAATAAGTATTGATAATGTGATCTTTCCAGTTGAAACGTACTATGGTAAAGTCACTCAATCTTACAAATGCTTAAAATATGGTCATATATAAAACAGTGTAGATCTAATGTAAAATTTGTATTTCATGTGTAAATCTAAAACTGGGGATGATCGGCACAAATGTTCAGCTCGTGATATTCATTTGTGAACTGCAAAACAGGCTCACACAAGCTAACTCAAAAATTGCCCATTTTTCATTAAACAAGAAAATATTTAAACAATTATGATTGATAATAAAAAAACCTTAAAAGAAGCTAAAAATGTTTATGAAAACTCTTATGCTGCTGTTACTACTAGTAATCGATTCGGCCTTCTTAATAATAGCGATAATTATAATATAAATTTTCCTAAATTGCCTAGTACCAGGCAGTCAAGTACACAACTCCCAAAAAAAGCAACAAGAACTTCACATTTTCCTTCACACGGGACCTAGTACGTCTCTACAAATGAGCAAAATATTAAAAAACGAAAACAAAATACATCCTCCCTACCCTAGCACCATGTTTCCCTTTATTTGGTCCATCTACACCCTTTTCACCTAATATTGTTAATAATAAACCCTTTCAGAACCAACGATAATAACGACAATGTTAACATTATAAAACAACAAAATATTTTATTAGATTCTTTTGCTACATACTTTATAAAATTTTTGGGGAAATTTTAAGTCATTGGAAGAATTAAAATGTTTAAAGTAGATTTATAAAAAAGGCTTGTTGAAATTGTAAAATCGTCGTCTTCGACTCAAATATAATGGGTTCGGGTGGAAAAAATAGTTTGAATATACTTCCATGGAATTATCAATCTGAAATTGCAAAAAAGAGCCTGAGGCTGTCAATGCGATGTCAATATCAAAGATATTGACATCGCATTGATCCAGGAAAACCTGGTTCAAACCGGGTCGAGACGTTGTCTTTCAGGATATAAAATTGTCAGGGAAGATAGGGCGATGGCAAAGCGGGCGTTGCCATTCTTATCTCAAAAAACATAAGTTTTCGTACCATTAATTTTTTAAAAATTTTAATACGGGTATTTTAGTTTGTGGTGCTGTTATAAAGATTAGCAATAAAAATGTAACTTTATTATCCATATATAGGCCACATAATATAAAACTAGTCCTGGTAATTGGAATTCAATTATTGCTCTAATTACTACCCCTTATTTAATTTGTGGTGATTTTAATGCTTGCAGTGGTGTTTGGGCTCACATAAAAACGACCCAATGGGAAATCAACTATTAAATTTTATTGATAACAATGGCATGGTTATTTTTAAATAATGGCTCCCGACCAGGCGCATGCAGCCTGGGGATAGTAAATCAGTCGTTGATTTAAGTCTTACATCTCCTGACATATCTAATAATTTTTCATGGCACACTGATTCTGACCACTTGGCTCAGACTATTTTCCAACTGTTATGACTCTTAGTTTATCAATTTAAGCCAAGGAAAAATTTTCCCAAAAAATAAATGGAACACTAAGGTGCTCCCCATTAGAGCGACGCGGCGCGCGCGTGCGATCTGACGCGTCACCTACATGTAAAGTATCCCTGATGCATTTTATCGCATCGCCTAGATGGGCGGGCTTTAATTTGATTACATGTAAAGTATGCCTAATGCATTTAATCGCGTCGCGCTAGTGGGCGAGAACCTTAAAGAGCAGATTGGAATGTGTACACTCTTTATATTGAGCAACAAATTTTAATTCTCCCATTTTACAGATACAAAGCACAAATACTCTTTTTTGACAACTGTATAAATGAAGCAGCCAAAATTAGCATCCCTGTCTACAAACCATTTTCTTTTAACCGTCGACCTCCCCCCCCATGGTGGGACCCGGTAACTTGCGATAATGAAATTCAAAAGCGTAAACAAGCTTTGACCGAATACAAAAGGAAACCTACTCTGGAAAATTTTTTAATATGCAAAAAAGTTCTGAAGCTGAAACAAAAATTTTTAAAAAAAAAAGCCAGGGATAATTGGGTTAATTGGTGCTCCAAATTAAATAAAAACACACCTTTTTCTACTTTATGGTCACAAGCAAGGCGAATGACTGGAAAAACAGATCTTCAAAAACCAACTAGCACGCAATGGCTTGATTTTTTTTTATCTTGGGACAGACCACAAGGCTGATGCCTAAGTACTAATGTACCGTGGGTGTCTTCAGTGTGGTGAGAGGGAGTTTGTTCACACGGGACTTAAATTTTGGAGATTGGGAGGAGAAGGAAAAACTTCTGCGGGCAGCAGGTTCCATAGTCTTAACACTCTAGGAATAAAGGAACGAAGAAAGCGGGAAGTTCGGGGCCTCTCTAACTGAACTGTAAAGGATCATAAAAGTTGCACTACGTGTTGCTCTGTTGGGAGCTGCCAGAGAAGGAATAATACTGGCCAATTCCTCTGAGCAGAAGCCGTGAAAATACCTATAGAAGAGCGATAGATCCCCTACAGCTCGACGATGGGCAAGAGAAGCCTTTCTGTGAGCGTTGGGTCATTAATAAGACGAACAGCTCTTTTTTTAATGGAGTCCAGAATGCTAAAATGTTGTAGGGGACGCCATTCCCCAGACATGAGAACAATATTCCAAAGGGTCTGATTTGGGATACATACAGAGTGTACAGATTGGAAGAAGAGAAATATTTTCTGGCTCGAAGAGGAATCCAATCTTTTTGAAGCTGCCGAAGCTATGGATGAAATGTGTTTGTGCCAGTCGGGGTTATTCTCAAAAGTAACGCCGACTAGATTAAACGACTCTTTGTTCTGCAGAACTTGGCCGCTCATATGTAAGGGATGAGCATTCGCAGACTTTTTATGACTGTGTTTTTGAGGCATTAAACTGAACACGATTTTTGGCGCCCCAACCCAAGATAAGTTTGAGGTCTTGTGAAAGAGATACTGCATTGACCTGCGCTTGTTTTAAAAATCAGAATTACAGGTGGCTTAAATTGAATACTAGAGTGGAGGGTACTATCGTCAGCAAAACTATGAATGGGATTGATTGTGGAAGAGAGAAGATCGTTAATGTGTAGAAGAAACAGCGTGGGTGCCAGCACTGAGCCCTGGGGCCCCCCAGCATTAATTTGGTAGAAGCTGGAGGAATGACCATCTACATAACTGATATACATCGATTAGAAAGGAAACTGGAAAGCCAAGAGCAAAGCTTGGGTGGAAGACCGTAAAAAGGGAGTTTGTTAAGAAGCCCATCATGCCAGACCTGATCGAAAGCTTTGGATATGTCAAGAGCAACGATCGGGGATTCACCAAGAAACTCAAGGGACTTGTTCCAGTTGTGTGAGACAAAGGAAAGAAGATCAGCTGTGGATCTACTGTGACGGAATCCATATTGTCTATCATGTAAAATCTTATGTTTTTCCCGATACTTTAAGATTTGGGAATTAATGAATTTTTTCCCTTACCTTGCAAACAACTGAAAGAAGAGATATAGGTCTATAGTTAGAAGGAGACTTTTGGATCCTTTTTTGGGGACAGGTTGCACGTGCAGCTTTCCAACTCTCCGGGAAAATGCCCGTGTCGTAAGAGATTCGAAAGAGGCGAGTTAAGATGGGTCAGCTCGGAAACACATTTTTAAGACGATTGCTGGGATCCATCCCGCCCAGACGATTTTTAGTATTAAGAAGAAAGAATACGCTTGATCTGTTTGACTTTAAAAATTATATCGGACATTTTATGAGAAACAGGGACAACTGTTGGAAGAGGATGATTAATAGGAGGATCAGGCGTAGAATTGGCAGCAAATTGTTTGGTAAATAGTTCGGCTTTTCCTTTGGAGGTAGAGACAATTCCATCTTCAGAGATTAGGGGTGGAAAAGAATTTGTGCAAAGTTCTGACTAATATTTTTGGCAAAGGACCAAAATGCTTTACTGCCATTTGAGCAAGAGAGAAATTTATCTTTTATTCGATTTTAAAACGGTCTTTTTTCTTCTGAGATGGTCTGATTATACTGATTTCTTTCTTCGATGCTAGCCTGTCGATTTTCGGGGCTGGGGGTTTTTAAGAAATTTTTGTGGGCTTGAAGTTTTAAAAGTCTGGCTTTGTCACAGGATTTAGAAAACCACGGTTTGTGATTTGAAGTTATGGGGTTCTTTTTAGTTTGGGGGAAAATAGGTCTCAATGCCTAGTTGAATTGTTTCGTAATTTGTTTATATATTTCTGAAGGATCGTGAGTAGAAAAGCGGTAGGATTCCAAGGGTAGCTGGCAAAGAAATCTCTTAGACCATCCCAGTCCGCCGAATTGTAGTGCCAGACGGTTCGTGGCGGCATGCTTTCAGTTGCCTCAAAATGAGTGGAGTATGATACGGTGACCAAACCAAAACAGGAGCAGTTACTGATGCTTGATAGAGTTCGGGGGTGGAAGTAAGAAGAGATCTAGGGGTTGAATTATGGGGGAACCCTAGGAAAGGGGTGGTTCCATAATTAGATTGGTGAGCGAGTTGCTGATTGCAAATTTTCTGCTGCTCTGCCTTGTGTATCAGTTTTTGTGGAGCCTAGCCAATCCTTATTATGAACATTAAAATCCCCGAGGACGATTACTTCGGCCAATGGAAACTGGGAAATAATATTGTCGATCTTTATAGAAAGGAAATCAAAGAACTCGTTGAGGAATTGTCAGACGGGGACCGGTATATACAGCAGATGAATTTAGTAGAAGATCTGAAAGTAAGTTTAAGCCAAAGAATATCAGGCCTACCCGATTCAGGGGTTAGAAATCCTAACACAAAGCCAGGTCGTTGCGAATGTAGCACAAACGCCGCCATGGGGTCGAAAGATGAAATGAGTTCATAACCTGGGAAAAGGAGGTGGTTGGTTGCTGTTTTGGGACTTATTTGGGTTTCGGTAAGAAATAGTATGTGGGGTTTGGAGGATTGAAGATAATGGTGAACAGAGTTCACGTTAGAGTTAAGCCCACATATATTTGTAAACGATATAAGACTTTTCGATGGTGGCCCCCCAAAATGTAGTCCTCGCCCGGAGAACCGAATGGAGGGTATTTTACCTCCGGATAACTTTACGTTCGGATGTCCATCATCATTATTTCCAAATTTTAGTAGAGTGGAAAAAAAAAAAAAAGGGAAAAAGAAAGAAGAGGAAGAGGAAAACTAAAGCGAAAGAAGGAGGAGGAAAAAGGGAAATGACTCACCGCCCAGAACTCGAAACGTACTAAGACTTCACAAGTCCTTTAAAGAGCAAGCAGGGTGGTACCCCTCAGGCGAGGAAAGCTCCTCTACCACCTGCTAAATGATTGATGAATTTTTCACAAGTAGCTCCACCTTTTGTTCCCCCAATACAACAAAACACCAATATGCTCCCAACGGTCATTTTGTGTAAAAATTTACACTGAAGGAATTAAATCGGGGCTTTATTAAACACCCACAATACTGCTCCTGGATTTGATGATATACAGTACTGTATGCTTGCACACCTTCCCTCAATGCTAAAAACTTATTATTGGAAAGTTTTAATGATATCTATCTTTATGGCTTGGAACTAGAAGTTTTTAAAAAAAGTAATAGTTGTTTTTACAGCAACCTGGAAAGGATCCGACTCTGGAAACTCTTATAGACCTATTTCCTTACTTTCATGTATGATTAAGACACTAGAAAGACTTATTAAGTTTCGCTTAGAATATTGGATAATTAATCAAAGCTGATCACCAGCTAATTAGTTTGCTTATAAAACAGGCTTTGGTGCTCTCGACGCTGTTTCTTACAGTTGATATACAAATTGTTTCACAAAATGAATACATAACATCACTTTTTTTTGATATCAAAAGGGGCTTATGACTCTGTGGATTTATCGATTTTGGAATATAAGATTAAAGACTTTCAAATACCTCTGCATATATGTTACAAATTATTAAATTGTACAAAAGTAGATGTGTTTTTTCGAAACAATGTAAATGCCAAGGTTGGTCCAAGATATCTCTACTCTGGTTTACCCCAAGGGTCAGTTCTTAGTCCATTACTATTTAATCTCTACACAGCGGATATCCATAAACTAACTGGTTTCAAAATAGTACAGTATGCCGATGATTTCTGTATTTATACACAAAATAAAAAAAAACGACAACATGTGACACTATTGTCTGAAGCTTTTAATAAAATTTTGAAATGATCCCGTGAAAATGGTTTTGAAATTACTTCTAATTGGGGTAAAATTTGGAAGGAAAGTCGCTTAGTTATCGAGAAAAAAACAACCGGCGTAGAACCAAACCAGACTTAGTAGGATTCTTTAATAAGGTAATCGTGTACACGAAATCACTTTTACGACATTTTTTAGTGGTCGAGAACTTTTTATTTTGAAAAAAGCCAAAAAAAAAAACGTATTCAATGAAACACGTTTTTAACATCTCCACTGCTATATCTCTAATAATATTTATGATATCAGGTTAATTTTTTTTAGATTAAAGTACACACAATAGCACCTCGAACAACGTCCCACGTGAAGCTGATTCTTTTTTTGTTTAATTTTTAAAATATTAGGAAACTCAAAATTGTTATTTTCAGTAGCGTAATTTTATGCAATCGAGAAAAAAGTTTATTATTGAAAATTTATACATACATGCTGCGTACAAATTGTAGCTTATGTTTAAAAAAAGTTTTTAAAATAAAAATTTTTCATGTTCCCTTTATAGTATTGAGTCAGGATTATTTTTTTAACGGGCGAAAGTCATATATCTGCGCGCTCGGCTTAGCGAGCCGGCCGGCCGGCCGACTACGATAATCTTACGGTCTGGTAGGAGTGTAGTAGTTTAAGTTTTATCAACAGGTTTAAACGCAGATCTGGTCTACTTAAGTTGTTTGGGAAAAAAAAATATATTCAAAACAGTTGGGTGGATTTATAAACCCATTCAAAAATATCAATCATTGATATTAATTACCCACCTTATTAGTAGGTTTATTAGACTTTTCTTATTGGGTGCTGGTAAAGAAAACCACCCACGGAATTTGTTATTTTTTTATTATACATTAAAAGAGTTCATCATTTTTAAAACACTTTGAGCAACAAAAAATTGCGGATGCTTTATGTCTTTTAATTAAATTTGAGAAACATATAGTACATAAATAACTAGGGCTTCGTTAAACTTTTTTTAAACAGGAATATATAATTTCTGATCCAATTTCGCTTTGGCTTGAAATACCTACGACCTCATCTACCCGGAATCCATCTTTCAGCCCTATACAGGAATTTTGTCCCCTAGACCCAAATTTCCCAGACGTGAAGGGCCATTTCTGAGCTCGGAATCGAATTCAGCGTAAAAAATACAATGGAGTACATATGTCCGACCCACTAGTCTGAACATTTATTTTTTTGTGGGGCTGTGTTATATTTCCGTATGGCAACACTGTAAACGTCTTGAAGCGACGCATGTATTTATTACATGTAAATCGTAAATAGTTAAAATAAAATGTCAAATAATGACCAATTCTTATAATTTCAGTTGCGATTTTCTTGGTGAAAACCACTTCATTTGCATTTTTACCCTTAAATAATAATATTTAAAGTATATTTTACATTGCAAATTTAAAAATCGTCCAATTCCGTAGGTGATTTTCTTTACAGACCCAAAAAATATAATATGTAAGTAGTTATTTAGGCGCTTCATTATTAGCATTCTTGGTTAATTTCATCCTTTTCTGCCTCAAAGTCTTTAATAATGTTATTGCAGAAACAAGATTTACACTCTTACACATTTTAGGCCTTCTTTCACACATGTACATGTTGGAAATTCAATTTTGGGTTGACATAAAGCCATTTCACTACGTAGTTTTTGGGAGCTCTCGTAATAAAGTTTGAATTTAGGACATTACTTTAGGAAGTAAAAGATCTATCTAAACATCATTATCAATACTTCAAAAAAGGTAAATATTGTCGAATTATTTATGGATAGGTTTGAGGCAGTATCGGGAACCATTTTCTTATTTTTTTGTGATTTTATGGTTCTTTTAGATATATAGTGGCTGTAACATAATTTATGATGTTTCGCATCAAACGTAAATAAATCTTTATAGCCACTTATTTTAGATATCATATTATTGTCATTTCTATTTCACAGCTATTAATTTTTTGATAGGAAGCTTTTCACTAACTAAAAAATTTAGTACTATGTAAAGAAATAAATACCTAAACATTATTTATAAGGATAAAAATTGTATTTTGTTTCATTTCAAAAATATAAACTAATATAATGGTACCAACTTTACTATGTAGGTACATAATAATATTTAAATTACTGGTTTAAACAGATTTCTTATTAAACTTTTCTTTTTATTTTAACTTGTGTTGCAAAAAGCACATTTTCTAATATTGAAACTATGGCATTTAAGTTTAGTGCCACAATAATTTGAAGGATCGGCGCCACTGTCTGATTGCAAAATACGATAATTGTTTTGAGAATTTGTGTAAGATTTACGAGTCTATATAATATTTTATTTTTTTTTTCGCCATTTAAAATATTTTTTTTTTTACAAAATTTATTTTGCTAGATTGTCCTGCCTTTTTTTTAGGGACTGGATAGTAATGATAATATTCCTTGTATTCTAGATCTTTGTATCACAGATTTGTATCCATCATCAAATTTCTTACAAATAATGCTTCATTGTTTTAGAATTTAGCACACTCTAAATTCCGACAACCACCACTAGAAAATCTAACCCTGTTAGAATAACACCGATATGTCACGGTTTTATACGGGTTTGCCATTTGAGACCGTGACGTATCGGTGTTGTTCTTACAGCGTTCGATGTCTACTAATGTATTACCAGCACGCAGCCTATATTGTTTGTGGTATTACGCACCTATCCGCATGCGGAGGTTTATTGGGTCCCGATGAAACCTTTTTTCGTCTAAAAAAACTTTTGCCATTATTTGGCTATATTTTCCTCGCTGCATGTATGAAAATATTTTCAAAAATAAAAAAGTTTATCGATTGGTGAAAATTTCAATACAAAAATATATATTTTTAGTTTATCCGATTTTTTGAGAAATGAAATTTGGGGTTGTGCCCAAACAGTTTATAAGGTTAAAGCGCTACAGTGTGGGCTTTAATTTGACACAAAAAAATTTCGGTATCTTTGATAGTTTTAAAGTTATGGCGGTGGGAAAAAAAAAAAAACATTTTTTTATAATTAAAAAAAATCACTTTTTTTTAATTTAAAAAATTCGAGACCACAAAAAAAAGTCGTAAAATACGATTTCATATGCCCAGTGTCATACAAAAGGGAACCTAACTGGTTTGACCTGGTTCTATGCCAAAAAAAAAACGACACGATAGACTTACGGAATCGCTCCGCTATTCTGAAAAATCCATTTATTGTATCTTTACTCGACACAACACTCCTAACATAAATCATATTAATTTACAAAATAAAATCATACCTGTTAAAAAGTAAAATACTTAGGTATTGTTTTGGATAAAAAACTTACTTGGAAACAACATATCAGCCCAACTTGCAATAAAATGTGACAAAGCATTAATTTTCTATGATCTGTTTCAAAAACTTGGTGGGGGATGTGACGTGCAAACGTCTTTAGTTTTCTATAAATCATATATTAGGTCAGTACTAGATTATGGCAGCTTCCTTTTGGCTCTACTTGAAAAACCTATTTAACAAAACTCGATCGTATACAAAGCAAAGCCCTTAGAGTCTGTTTGGGAGCTATGATATCCTCCCCAGTGAAGCTCCTTAGTTGAAGCTTTAGAACCTCCTCTCGAACCGAATTACTTCTAATATATCAAGATTAAATACATATGATCTAAATAACAAATATTGGCAACATAAAAATTCACCTCCCTCTGCGAACTCTTCAAATAAATGACATCCTTAATCTGGTCGAACCTTTTAACTCCACCGATTATGAGTACCATAGCTCTTTTCAAGACATCAACGTTAAATTTCCACCCTTTACCGACAACAATGCACTGAATGCCGCGATTTTAAAATCCGAAATATCTCAATTTAATGATTTTATTCATATATATACAGATGCTTCAAAAAATGAAGATGGTAATGGAGCTGGAGTATATATCCAAAACAATATAAAACTTAAATTTAAAATAGACAATAACCTTAGCTTTTTTCATGTGAAGCCATAGCCAATTTGCGAGCTCTCAAATTTATAGTGGAACTATATTAACTATATAACCCAATATTATGGGAAATAAAAAATTGCTGCGCCGAATAACATTGCGTAGCAAACAAGTCTTTTCATATGGGTTAAAGCTCACACAGGACTAAAGTATAATGAGCTAGTAGATTTAATAGCAAAGGATAGTATTATTAATGGTACAGCAGCTAATTATTCTCTCAGCTTAAATGACGGATATAATACTGCAAAAACAAATATTACCAAAAAATGGTATATAAAATGGAAAGAATATTGCAAAAATAAACCCACAAGATATACTCAGCTTGTAACTGAAATTCCACATAATTACTGGCATAAAAATCTGACTGACCCTAGAAAATACATAACAACAATTATACGCATGAAACTTGGACATGCCTGTTATCCTGCTCATCTGTATAAAATCAAAATATTACCTTCAGATCAATGTGATACTTGTAATGTTAAGTGTTAAGATAATATATTTTTATTGTAATAACTATACAGCTGAGACCAACAACCTGTATTATTTTGAACTTTTAATGACGTCATTAAAGTTCAAAATATCAGAATTTCCTAAGTTTTCAGAACAAAAATTTCTTAAAACCTGTATAATGTTTTAATTAAAGAGTGTAAAGCTGTTTGTCCCTTTAACATCCTTAATATTTTAGCCCTACAGAGTGCAAAAGGGAAATAATGCATTGATTTCGTTTTTGAACAGAATAAACTTAAAATTATAAAATACTTTTATGTAGGATTGATGCTTTTTTAAAAGTAGGCAGTAGGTTAGTCTTACCCAAATTTTTATCCCAATGTTTCTTCCTTTTTAAGTGGTCTTCTTTGTTTGTTTAAAGAAAAAAGTCGCCCTGATCGACCCCAGTGGCGTGAAGTGTGTGTCCCTGTCATATATGTAATAGGTTTAGCTTGCATTCATCCTCTATTATATTAGCATGATAAATGATTATAATAAATAAAATACAAGACTTCTTTTTTTTTAAATAACAACTTTGTGACTGGCTGAATGGCTGATTAGCCTGTTGCCATTAAAGAAAAAAACCCTTAAACGCTAAAAAACTGTCAAAAAAAAAATCACCTGTATGATTTAGTAGAATTGGTTTAATTGAACAAAGCTAAACCTAAAATTTTGATTGGGCAAGATAATATAATCTTATTATAACAAGAGAAATTATAGAAGGACAAAAAAATGCACCAATTTTATCAAAATCTAAACTGAGATGGGTGTGCCACGGGAAAAATCCAAATTAGAAAAAAAGAGATGACATAATTTGCATGTATATGATAAAATGACTAATTACACGAACTGGTAAAAAAATCCTTTAAGTTAGAAAAGTATGGGTATAGAAACCCATAATAAAAATTTAATTTTAGAAAAAAACAAAAAAGCCAAAGAAATTTTGGAAAAAACTACAGGAAGGATTGAAGAAAGAAAATGGGAAACTGGCCTCTTGTGGAAAAATAAAGACATAAGCCTACCACCAAGTAAGATGAATGCTTTCAAAAATTGAAGCAATAGAAAAGAAAATGGATAAAAACAAAAACTTTGCAAAAGACTTCGAAGCTATCACCCCAAATTACTTTTTTTTTAGGTGGCCCATCTCTTTAAGCTCTTTTAAACGTTTCAAAAGACAACCAGAAAACAATGGCGTTTA
>JAHBCN010017390.1:0-18293 GCA_019359885.1 Listronotus oregonensis
GGTTGGAGAGTTCCGAACCTTTAAAAAAAAATTTTGCTTTAGTGCTATAGGCTCCTTGCATAAAATTTATTTTTATCTAAAATCAAGTCAAATCTCTTCCTTTGCTTATTGAAGAATCATCTCCCAAATATCTTTTCCAAAAAAAGAAAATTTCAGCGAAGTGTGTAAATATTGGCCTTTTTTCGCCCATCATAATATGCATGAAAATTTAAAGTTTTAATTCGAATCATTTTATTATATTAATAATAAATCCAAGTATTTTTATATGCATCTACAGTGAATAAGTAGAAAAATCAGGCAAGTACCAAAAAAAACCTTTAAACTTGCTATTTTTATTGAATACTTTCCATTTTACACATTTTCTGATTTTTTTATAAAAAAAGATTCAAAGCGCATAATATAAAATTTTAAAATAAAATATCAGAAAACGTTTAAGATGGCAAACATTTAATAAGAATGGCAAGTTTAAAGGTTTTTTTTTTTAAAAAAATTTAAAAAAAAAAAAAACAAAAACCCAAAACCAAGAAAAAACCTTTGAACTTTTTATTTTTATTGTTTTTTTTTCCTTTTTTTTTTTGATCTTTAATTAAAAAATGTTCAAAGCAAATCTTAAAATTTTTTTTAAAATAAAAGATCAGAAAACATTTAAGATGGCAAACATTAAAAAATAATGACAATAAGTTGACAAGATAATCAGAATTACAAATAACAAAAAAACCTTTAAACTTGCTATTTTTATTAATGTTTGCCATCTTAAACGTTTTCTGATCTTGTATTTTAAAAAATTATATGATGCGCTTTAAATATTTGCAAATAAAAGATCTGAAAACGTGTACAATGGTAAAAATTCAATAAAAATAGCAAGTTTAAAAGTTTTTTTTTTGGATTTGTTATTCTGATTTTTTTGTCAATTTTTCCAAAAAAAAAAAATTTAAACTTGCCATTCTTTTTTAATTTTTTCCATCTTAAATTTCTTGATCTTTTTTTTTTAAAAAAATTTATATCGCTTTATTTTTTTTTTAATCAAAGATTTGAAAACGTGTAAAATGAAAAAAAAGTCAATAAAAATAAAAAATTTAAAAAGGTTTTTTTTGGTTTTTTTCTGTTTTTTTTCCAAATTTAAATTGTTAAAAAAAATCTTTAAAAATTTCATACTTTTTAAATGTTTGCCATCTTAAACATTTTCTGATCTTTTATTCTAAAAAATTATGATGCGCTTTATTTTTTATTTTAATAATAGATCAGAAAACGTGTAAAATGAAAAAAAGTCAATAAAAATAGCAAGTTTAAAGGTTTTTTTTTTGGTATTTGCCATTCTGATTTTTTTGCCAATTAATTGTACCAAAAAAAACCTTTAAACTTGCCATTCTTTTTGAATATTTGCCATCTTAAACGTTTTCTAATCTGTTATTTTAAAAAAATTATATGATGCCTTTGTATCTTTTTTATTAAAAGATCAGAAAACGAGTGACATGGAAAAAAATAATAAAAATAGCAAATTTTAAAAGTTTTTGCCAATTTATTGTACCAAAAAAAAATCTTTAAACTTGCCATTTTTATTGAATGTTTGCCATCTTAAACGTTTTCTAATCTTTTATTTTTAAAAATTATATAATGCGCTTTGAATCTTTTTTAATAAAAGATCAGAAAACGTGTAAGATAGAAAAAAATAAAAAAAACAAGTCTAAAGGTTTTTTTTTGGTATTTGCCATTCTGTTTTTTGCCAATTTATTGTATCAAAAAAAAACCTTTAAACTTGCCATTTTTTTTAATGTTTGCCATCTTGAACGTTTTCTGATCTTTTATTTTAAAAAATTATATAATGCGCTTTAAATTTTTTTAATAAAAGATCAGACAACGTGTAAGATGAAAAAAAATCAATAAAAATAGCAAGTTTGAAGGTTTTTTTTTGGTCTTGATATTCTGTTTTTTTTGCAAATTTATTGTAAATGTAAATAAATATACTTGGACTAATTTTAAATGTTATAAAATGGCGTAAATTGAAACTTTCACTTTCATTTTCGCGAATATAATGGGCGGAAAAAGGCCAATCTTTACCCACCTCCTTTGTCGTAAGACCAAAACGCCGGTATGACGAAACAAGTGTTGCCGAGTTCCAATATTAGTTTTTTTCTGGTTCGTTAAGTTATTTTATTCGGGTGGAACAGTTTAAATCTAGAGATAATTACACAGTCAAAAATATCACAATTACCCAAAAAAAAAAAAAAACATTTTGTTCTAGTGTGGGACATCAGCCCAAAAACTTTTTATTATCGTCTTAAAAAAAGACCTGCGAGTAATCATGATAACAGGCTTTTTAAACCATTTTTTGATGTTGTAACCACTGTAACCACGTTCTTGTCTAATGTGTTTTAGTCAAACGAAAATGAACAGAATTTAGTATTCTACTTTTTAAAAAACAAATGAAAATGTCACTTATTCAATGATTGAAAATAAAAAGTGTTCTAATATCCGGAATAGCTCCGCTAGGTATTTTATTTACTACGCTTTTATCCAAGATGTAA
Organism: Listronotus oregonensis; assembly: GCA_019359885.1. Taxonomy (NCBI): domain Eukaryota; kingdom Metazoa; phylum Arthropoda; class Insecta; order Coleoptera; family Curculionidae; genus Listronotus; species Listronotus oregonensis. The sequence goes on from JAHBCN010017390.1 coordinate 2,526, forward strand.
TATTGGAACCTAGCTCCAATGGCCTCTGTCGATTAGACATTGAGAATATGTATGGATATTATTTAAAATTTGTTTTTAATCTAAATTTACCTGGACTATTTCTTAAAACTTTACACTTTGCTGGTCCCTATTACAAACAGAAATGGTCCGGCGGGGTCTAAAAGACGAAATCCTTTAAAGACCAGTATAAAACTAAAAATGCAAATTAACGTACGTTTTTATTTAATAATAATAATATAAATGTTACGGTTAAAGTGTTTACCTAGCCAGTAACAAAATTGTTTCGATCTTTCGTACATTAAAAAAAGTTTAAATAATTGTCGTATAAATTTTTCGCTTCGTAGAGCCCTTCTTTTATACTATACTTAACAAAACCACACCATAAAAGTAAAAAATATTTTATGTTTTACCTATCTATTATTGATCTATAATACCTTAGAAATGGAATATGTTATGATAGCAATAATACCTGCTATCACACCTAGGCATTATAAGCGGGCATTATGATAATGCCCCCCTTTTAATGCCCCAATGCCTAATATGGAAATTTTATTGCTTATCCAATTTTTTTTCTCTACAATAAAGATCAAGTTTATACAAAAAATAATTTTTTCTTTAAACAATACTAAAAATTAAACTTTATTTCCAAAATAAAAATTACAATTTTGAAATGTCCCGGAAAATGTAGCTGATCCCACTATAGAATGGTCGGTGTTTTTTGTGATGGTAGCAGCGGTGGTAGCACTAACGCTATTTTGTATAGAAGAACAGTCCATTAAAGAATTTTCAATAGTCGATACGGAATTAACTGAATTGGCAATCATTTTGGCTACTTTGTTTTTGGATGAAATACTTTCTTCTATATATCCTTCAGCTACTGAAGAGCTTTTCCATTTCCCATGTTGTTTTAGCGTTTTAAACGAAGCACCTGCCTCAACAAGTAAAGTTGACGATGTGCGACGCAAACAGTGGCCGGTGTAAGCTTCTGCATTATCCAGTTTTAAAAATTTTGCGATCAATGTTGGGACGCTTCCTATGGTATTTTTTCCAATGGGTTGTACTGTACATCGACCCTTTCTATAAGTAAGAAAGAATCTTCGCTCCTTTATTCCAGCTGGTCTTAATGTTGTGTACTTTCTTATTAAATTTAAAGCGCCTAAATCTTCTTCAATGATAGTAAAACTTTTTGAATTTGAAGTTTTAGTTTCTGGTACCTTTATAACCAAGACTGTTCCTCTATCTTCAATGTCATCAATGGTCATTTTGACCAACTCACCTCGTCTTAAACCTCCAAAAACACCCATTACCAATATGACTTTGTGTACCAAGTAGATATCATCAGGAGCCTTCTTAATAAATTTTAATATTTGTTCTCCTTCCAAAACTTTAGACTTCTTCGGGACGTATCCTTTCGACTTAACTTTTAAAAAGGATATGAGACGATGGTATTGCGAAATGTCTATATTTTCATAGACCATCAACGTAGACCTTAGGGTGGAATACTTGGTCCAGAGATAGTTCGGACTGTATTTTTCCGACTAAAAATAATAAAGTTTGTTAAACATATGTATTAAAAGAAAATCAATAACTTACCAGTTCCTGGAAATATGCCATTAAAACGTTTTCGGTTATTTGAAGAATTGCGTTCGCATCTTTCCAAATACCAAATATGCCATACTCCCGATCATACTGTTGCCTTGATTTAACTGGCAAAAGATTTTCGGTCGCTTTTATGGCCTTTTCTCTTATATTTTGTGGAATTTCTTCCATTTTGAGCAAATCGTTAAATAAAAAATGCCAACTGACTAACTGACAGAAACATCAAAGTCAAACTTAACACCAGTCATTATCTACTTACGTATACAGGTACAGGTGCAACTTATTTTTTATATTGCGAATAAATAATGTAATTAGTCATTGAAAAACTTTTTTTTGGGTAAAACATAAAGCATTGTATGCACCACGGGCTTTACTGGACTATAATGCCCATCAGGTCGAAATCTAGCCCTCGGGCCAGAGGCCCTCGGGCTATTTCGACCTTCAGGGCATTATAGTCCCAGTAACGCCCTTGATACATAAATAGCTATAATATATTGCTTATAATCATTTTATAACTTTAACAATATTACTTTAATTGTTTGGGTAAAATTTTACTTTATTTTTGCATACGGGGGTTTTTTGGGGCGCTGATCACGAATCTAAAATTAGTTTTTCCGGCAACCTCTGGTTTTTGAGTTATGAGGCCTCTAAGTGGACTAACCTCAAAATGAACATTTTTCCAAAATTTCTCCTTCTTGAAACTGATTACCACCAAAATGGAACATACACTGATTGGGTACTTATATATTAAACGAATATACTAAAATTTACAAAAGTTTATTGCTTATTTTTAGTAAAAAACACCTCAAATAAATCCAGTTTTTTATATCTTGACAACTTAATTATAAATCAGGCAACCAGTTATACATCATATATCTTCTTAAAAGGTACAGAAAAGTGGATTCATTTAAGATAATTTTTACTTAAAATAGACAATAAATTATTGTAAATTTCAGTGTATTTGTTTAATATATAAGTGCCTAATTAGTGTATGTTCCCAGTTGTTGGTAATCAGTTTCAAGAAGGAAGAATTTTGAGGTTAGTATACTTGGAGGCCTTATAACTCAAAAACCAGAGGTTGTCGGAGAAAACTAATTTTAGATTCGTGATCAGCGCCCCAAAAAACCACCATATGCAAAAATTCATGAAATCGGCATGGTGTCCGTAAAGTAAAATTTTACCATTTTTTGTTCAAGTTATAGAATTATTATAAACAAAGTAATAAATTCCTTTAAACTTTTATGGCGAACTTTAACACCACCAATTATAGCCATGTTAAAAATCGGTTTCAGTACAAATGTGTTAATGATGATGCATTAGGGTTGTTGGAAAGTTAGTTCCAACAAAGATAATTGTTCCTCTAATATCGTCGCATAGCAACGGCCTGTGACAGAAATAGCCGCGTCAGACGGAAAAAAATTAGAATTCTCACTTTTTGCTTAAATTTTAAAAAGCGAACGTCAGAGGATGATAGACCTAGTTTTTCAACCTATGGAGTTGTAAAGAAATGTGTATCTTTTGATAACAGCAGCCTGGAAAGAGGTTAAAAGTTACTAACCCAACGAAGTCAAGCAGCTTGGCAATGGCAATATGTTAAACATAAGGTCTAGTGTGGGACATCAGCCCTTTTTTGAATAATAGAACAATTAAAGACAGTCTGTGGATGAAGCGGCATCATACTAAGTTAGGTTAGAGATTGACTAAAAATTGTTAAAACTGGAAGAAATAAGTTTGTATTTTGGTAAACCCTACATGTTCTTTATTATTTAGTAATAAAACTGTTATTTTAAATCAATTAACCAAACCTATATCCATTATTTATTCCAGCAACCCAATATACAGTTCACTTCCGGTTACTTACCGAGGTAAGTACTTCTCTATCTCCTTATGTATAAGAAATTGTTAAAAACACGATAGTTTCTCATACAAGCGTTTAATTTTTGTAAGTTTCCAGTTTAAAAAGGCATTTTTTTTAAATTGAATGTTTACAAAAAAGTAATACATATTTGTTCAAGGCCTAGCTAAGAATTTGTTTTAAACTTCAAGTGGTAAGCCGTTAAATAAATTTCAAAAGATCGTCTTTACCCAAAAAAATACGATATACAGGATGTAACAAGTATGATGCTCACGATTTTAATGGGCGATAGTGGATCTCAAAACAAGTCAAATGACATTTGTGTTAAAACTTGACAGATCTTGTCTAAACGATATCAAAGTTTCAAATTTGGTAACAATTATTTCTGAAAAGCTTGACAATTGCTCATTGATAGATTCATTTGCTAATAAAATAAACTAAGGTTTAAATGTTTTAGTCTAAAAATAAAAAAAAATGTATCTCCCAGTTAAAATTATTGAAAAACTATTGGAAATACCCGTGGGAAAATCGTGGTATTAGTACGGGGTAAATTAAATATTAAAATAAATTGCAAAAAATAATTTTCATCATTATCTTTTTTTTTTGTAGAAGTTCTGCAGCTCTCATGCACTAGCAGCCTTCATGTAAATAAACATCTCTTTAAAAAAAAGTGTAAGTACCTAAAACCTTGCAAAAAACGTTCGACTTTCGACTCGATGCGATGAAGCGGGCGCGGTTTGGCCAAATTTTTTAAACTTTGAAAAGCCATATTTTGAAAACAATTAACTTTTGACCCATGTGTTTTTTTTTGACTTGTTTTAAGCTCCACTATCGCCCATTAAAATTGTAAACATCATACTTTTTACACCCTGATAATTGCTAATAAATTTTACTGTTTTGTAATATAATTTCTGTTGTTTAAATCAGGGGTCTCCAAACTACGGCCCGAGGGCCACATCCGGCCCGCGGACAGATTTTGTCCGGCCCGCGGAGAGCTAGCATACTTGAAAACTCTTTTTAGAGAACAAATAATTTTTATAGGATATTAAATTTAGTTTACTGAAGTATTCTAATTTTATGTTGAATAATTATTAATATGACATCTACATTGATATGGTCATGGGCTAACTCCGCTAACTCATAACATTCTTGTAGGCTTATTGTTATTGTTTTTGTGATAAGTTGGATAAAGAAACACATAATTGTAATGAGTAAAGACATGTATAATATGCAGAAAATTTAACTTCAGTATATAATAACTAACAAATTATTGAAATGAATCCAAATAACATTTTATACATTTTAAATAATCACATAACTTATAACAAACATAATGACATATGAAATACTAATGAGATTTATGTAATTGAGATTTTCCACTGACAATAGTTTGTAGTTGTGGACTTATTTTACTTGTACGAATTATTAAAAGAGATTTAAGATGCTCATCAGTTAATTTCGATCTGTAAACATTTTTTGTGTACTTCATTTTGGAGAAGGTTTTCTCACACAAATAAGTAGTACCAAAAACAGAAAACAGACCACGAGAAAATTTATGCAAATTATCAAATTGTGTCAGTGGAAGACTCTTATAAAATTCTAACAAAGATGAGTTTTGATATTTGTTCTTAATTATATCACTGCATTGTAGATTAATCATTTCCATTTGAAGTTCCGGGGCTAGGGTTTCAATGTCAGTATCAAAAGGATTCTGAAAAATCTTAATTTGATTCGCAATGGCATCAAAGTCCGAGAAACGAGTATCAAAATTTATCTTCAAAGCACTCAAAGTTTCGATTGCAAAATCGATAGGAAACTCAGTCTCAGTAGTGTGGCTGAATATTTCACATGTTTTAAAATGTGAAAAACATTTACTTCGTAGTTGTGATTGAAACAGTCTCAATTTCTTCCGGAATGATTTGATATTAGTGTATAAATCAGGAAGATGCTGGTTTTCTCCTTGCAATCCCAAATTCAGTTCGTTCACATGTTTTGTCAAATCAACATAGAATGCTAACTTCCACAGCCATGCGTTGTTTTGTAATTCAGTAAGAGGGCGATGCTTTTCATTCAAAAAAATTTCGATCACTGCTCGAAGTTCAAAAAAGCGCTGAAGGACTTTCCCACAACTAAGCCAGCGTACGGCAGTATGATAAGGTAAGTCAGTTTCTCCAATCTCTTCAATAAATTGTCGGAATTGTCGGTGATTCAGCCCAAAAGATCTGATAAAATTAACATATCCAAACATTTTCCGCACAAAGACTGTTGATGAATGATACAATGTAAGACTAATGGTTTTGAACCACCGTCATTTTCTACAGCCTTTGACACAAGAGCGACCACTCCTTTTTCTTTCCCACTCATGTTTTTGCCTCCGTCAGTTGTAATACATTTCAAGTTTTTCCATAGAAGGTTCTTTTGATTAATGGTCATTTCAACTCCTTTAAAAATATCTGTACCAGTAGTTGTGCCATGAATACTATACATATCAAGAAGTTCTTCGTGCACTTCATAGCTTTTATCTACTCCTCGAATATAAATCAACACCTGAGCAGTATCTGACACATCCGTTGACTCATCCAAGGCCAAAGAAAACCACTCAAAATGTCCATTTTGTCGAACAGTTGAGAGGATATATTTTCAGCGATGTTTTCTACCCTTCGAGACCCCAGTGTTTGCTGACATACTGACAGTTTTTAATAAATTTACCTTTTCAGGGCACATTTCTTCGGCAACTGCAATTATGCATTCTTTGATCATTTCTCCATCGGTGAATGGTTTTCCACGTTTTGAAATTTCAAGAGCCACACGAAAGCTGGCACGAGTTGCAGCCTCTTGTTCAGTGTTGAGTTTGTAAATGAAGATTGCTGCGATTTCAATCCGCGCTGCATAGCTTCGAATTTTTCTGTCCGCAAACTTCCTGTATATTTTGAGTAATTTTGAAAATGTTTTGTTTCATAATGACGTTTAATGTTATATTCTTTGAGAACGGCTATGCTTTCATTGCAAATCAAACATAGCGCCTTGTTACTGGACTCAATTACGAAATACTGAATGTTCCACTGATCTTTGAATTTTCTGCATTCACTATCAATTTTTCGCTTCTTTTCCATACTACTAATTCACACACAAAAGCAACAATTCAAATCAAAATACTGTTATAAAGATGTCTTAAACTTAAACACGCACAAACACGTTTTAAGGAGGTATGCAATATTTTATTTAACAACAGTGTCATAGGAACTGACTTGTGGTTGCGCCACTAGCCTTCTTATATATTCCAATTACTGCCATCTAGAAGTGAGTGGAAGACACCAGAACTATTAGCGCCATCTGTTAGCGATAGAAGGTACTACCTATTTCCGCTTGTGTCCACCAGATGTCGTGTCACGTTACTCCTCATGGCTCGTACTCTACGACTAATCTAGAAATTACAGATAATGACAGGAAAATTAATAATATGCAGTGTTGCCGTTTTGCGGACTTTAGTCCGATTTGCAGCCTTTTTTAAACGTTGTGTACTTTTTCGGACTTTTTTCATCAGTGGACTATTTCACTTCTTCCCTACCGGCAACAATGATAATATGGTTTTGGCCCTCGGAACTTACTGGAGTAATTAGTATGGCCCTAAGGCTGGAAAGTTTGGAGACCCCTGGTTTAAATGATTAAAAATGTAAGAATTACTCTGTTTTTCAATTTCAAATTAAGTTTATATGACCAACAAACAATTTACGTCAAATAAGGGTCGTCCGTCCGAAACCCTTGAATGAGGTAAAGGGCTCAAAATCAATTATTTATTGTGTTTAAGTTACACCTACCTGACTCTTTGTCTGGAGTAAAATGACGTATTTTTACCACAGGCAAAACAATAATTCTTAAGTGAGGATTTTAAGGTTCTTTAGTCTTCATTTACAGTAATCCAACAAAGAATTTACAGATATTGACACGATGGGACGAATGATCTAGTCGTATAGTTGGTAAATAAATGGTCTATAAGTGTACCTGTGTTATTATCATCTATTATTTGTATAAAAAACATACAAAAATGTACTTTAATTTATCTTATTTTTTAGAATTATCAGTCATTTTAAAAAATTGTTGTCTCCACCAGTCTTGATCAAAAAAGTTTTAAGGTTAATGGAAGGGCAATACTGTAGAACAATTTTGGTGTGACAATGCAGGGCAAAAGGGGTAAAAGGAAAAAGGGGGAAAGGGATTTTGGATCTTTCGAAATGAATACTACGGTCTGTTCCGGAATTTCGAAAATTTTCGATAACATGTATAAAATGACGATTATTGTGTAAAATAATTGCCCCTCGTCCCTTTAAAGTTTTTTCTTGTAATACCGGGTTTTTTTAGGCGTTAATCACTAATCTGTAGTCAGTTATTTTCGGCAAAATTTCGTTTTTGTGATATCCAAATTTAAACTAACTGCACTTTTAATATTTTTTTTTCTCGTTTTTCGCACAATATTGGTGGTTTCCAAACGAAGCTGTAATGGAATATTTAAAATTATTGAATATATTCATATTTTTTTTTTTAATAGATTTTATATCATCTGCTTTGATATGAAAAGAATAGCTGGCACCAAACCACAGCATTCTATTTAAATGATAAATATTTCTAAGCATCTGTTTTCATCAAAAATAAAAAAATAAAATAGTCGGTTTTTTAGATAAATTTCAAATATTGTATGATAGTTTAGTGTAACTATCACCAATTTTGTGATAAAAGAAGGGCAAGATAGTGGAAATAAAATTAATTTAATAATCATGGTTAATGATCGATATCTCGAAAATAAAACGTTGTCGAAAAACACTTCAGATTTGTGATTAGCGCCTCTGTATGCAAAACATCATCGAAATCAGCGAGGGGCAAGAAGTAAAAAAATTAGCATAATTTTGATTGGCTGTTTGTATTTAGGGTCACATATTATTTTATAAATTTGTAATTTGTATTAAAGTGCGATACAATAGTGTGAAGTCATGCAAGTAACTTAAACAAGTTTTACGAAAGGTATGGGTCTTTTTACTATACCTTATAAAAAGTGCGTTAACAAAAAAAGTTGCGTCTTTTTACAGTAAAAAAAGTATAAAACGAAAGCATCGAGATCCAAATGCCGCGATCGGTTTTCTATACAGGGTAAGGATTAAATGCTATTAATTCTTATTTAACTTGTGCGGACATTCGAGACTCCTCAAAACGAAGCCGCCAAATCATTTAAGAAAGAATACTGACTGACTTAGGAAGGAGAAAAAATAATCATTTTAGAATAATATTTAAAATAACAACATTTAGAGTAACAACCATCAATAAAAACGTCGCGTTTTACGTTTCACGTACCTATTGGGTCCAAACTATCAGTTTACACGTAAGTTACTTGGCAAAGTTCGTATAGTCTTAAGTTTACAAAGTTGTATTAACATAGCACTCACCATGCCGTTAAAAAATAGCTGAAAGAAAATATTGGGACGTAATAATAAAACAGTTTTAACTTATTTTTATTTTATTAAAATACATAAATAAATACGCGCCGCCGCACACGAAAACAGAAGACTCCGGCTCTGCTCCAAATCCGAATGTGTTGCCAACTTTAATTTATGGAACACACTGATTTTTCTATAAATCTTGGGGACAATTCTTTTTATAATGGGAAGTACATTTTTTAATCGAAAAGTCCATTGCTGGGTTTCTCCTTTAACCTTCAAATTTCCTTGGTCTGGAAATATGTTTCAATAATATTTTGCAACCGTGTTTATTTTCAACCACTAAAAAATGATTAAATTTTCACCCTAAGCTCTGGTCCAATTGTAATTTTACGAATTTTTGTTTAGATTTGCGATTTAATACAGGGTAATTTCTATTTGAATGTCTTTATTTAAGCGGGCGATTTTTGGGTCCATTTTAAAAAGAAAACTTCCTATGACCGTATGTCCTGAACATCTTAACTCTTGAGATACAGGGTGGTAAAATTTTCAACAATAAACCATTTATTATTTTTTAATACCACTTTAAATATTTTTATAAAATTTTGGGGATGCAGGTACTATGTATAAAGGGGGGATTTTTTAGTATACCAATTTTTTTAAATTTCCACCAGTGGCATTCGTACGGAATTTGACCTGCACATTTTGGCAGACATTGATGGTTCCACTGGGTTTCTCATAAAAAAAAAAAAATTTTTTTAAAATTTTTTTAAATTTTTTTAAAAAGTTGATCACTTGATTTTTTTTTAATCCGATGCACGGTTTTCGCTTAAAAAAAAACCGTTTTTCTGCATAATCATATCAATAGCGGGAAACATTATCACCATGCAAAGAAATATTTGAATTTAATTTTTCTAGGTGAATTTTTATTTTTATTTTTGATTTTTTTAATAAGACCCACGGTTTTCACCTAGAAAATTTAAAATTAGATGATCATGAAGAGAAATGTTTAAATTTTTTTTGGAAAACCGTGCATGGGATTAAAAGAAATTAAGTGATTAACTTTTATAGAAAATAATTGGGGATTTAAAAAAAGATTTTTATTTTAGGAGAAATCAGTGGGTTTTTAATGTCTTTAAAAAAAGGGCAAATTCCTGCAAGCCCTGGTGAAGGAATAAAAAATCTTGTACATAGTACATTTAAAATTTATTAAAATATTTTAAAGTGGTTAAATTTTTAAAAAAAAATTCCCCTTTAAAGAATTTTTTGTTTGAGTTTGTTTCAAGTGCGTTATTTTGACATACAATATGCCTGGAGCGCAAAAACTTGGTCATATTCATCAGCTTATTAGGGGAACAGGGGAGTGTTGGGGGGGAAAAAAAGGAAATTAAAAAAATTTTTCCAGGCAGAATCTGGGAAGGCCGAGGACAAAAGGTAGACAAACAGAAAAAAATAATAAAACGTCAAAACTGCCGACTAAGATTTTTGGTCGTATACAAAACTTTATCTAAATTGAACGCTGAAAATAAAACCATGACGTGGAAATCGTTTCTTAAAATGTTCGATTTAAGCAATGGGAATATAAAAAAAAACTCTTTGATTATTATATCAAATTCCAAAATATTTTTTTGCGAAAATAACTTATTTGTTTTCAAATTTAAGTAAAGGGTGTCCTGTTTTCCACACTTCGTAATTGTTAATGCTATCAAAAAAGTAATATATGCCTCGTGTACTTATTTTGAATCAAACTGAAAATGATAAAATCAAAAATTTAAATTTTTTTTCGCTCGATTAGGAGAAAAAGAGAGAAAATAAAAAATTTGTCAATTTTAGAATAACCCTATATTTACTAAGTTAAAAGAGATACAGGTAAATTTTTATACAAAAGTTACTTTATAATGATTGTTAAATATTCTCCCGGGGGTTTTAAAAAAATTTTTTTTTTCCTCTTTTTTTTGGTGGCATACCCTTTTAAAATTTTTTTAAATTTACAAAAAAATCATATTTAATTCTCTTTTTAAAAATATAACCCACCAGGGATGATATTGGGTTTTTATGCGATTTATTTAAACTTTATTACTTTAAACTACAGTTGGCTATAAAAGAAAAGCCAAATACTATAAACGGAACTATGTTGACATTCTAGTTGTTAATACCATTTAAACCGTCAATTTAATTTGCAAAAATAACCTATGAACATTTTGAAAAACTTGATATGATATCAATTTATATTAGAAGTAAAAAAAAAAAACCCAAAAAACCCGGAAAAAAAAACCCGGACATATTCCAACTACTGGAAAAAAATTTTAAAAAATACGATTTTTTTACAAAGCCGAGATAAAAAAATTATAATAAAAAAAAAAAGGGAAAAAAAGAAGAAATAAGCCTGCGGGGGAAAAATTTTCGAGGACTACAATCTATATAAATTACTACCTTTTATAAAAATTTTTTTTTTTCATTTTTAAAATTTTTTTAAAATTTTTAGAAAAAAAATTTTAAAAATTTGGGCCCCTTTAGAAAAAAATTTTTGGGTTTTTAAAACAAAAGGGTTTTGGGGCCTTTTTTTTTAAAGGGAAACCTTTTTAAAATTTTTTTAATTTTTAAAATTACCTTTTTAAAATAAAACAACTTCCTTTTTTTTTTTCCCCAAAAAGGGTTGGGAATTTAAAAAAAAAAAAAAATTTAAAAAAATTTTTTTCCCATTTTTTAAAAAGGGGTTTAAAAAACCCTGGGTTTTTTTAAAAAATTTTTAAAAGGGGAATTTTAATGGGGTTTACGGGTTTTTATTTTGGTTAATTTTGGGGGTTTTTTTTCCAAAAAAATTTTTGAAATTTTTAAATTTTAAAAAAAAATTTTTTTTTTTAAAATTTTTAAAACCCCCCTTTAAAATTTTTGGGGGTTTTTAAAATTTTGGGGAAATTTTAAAAAACAAAATTTTTTTTTTAAACCCCAAAACCAAATTTTTAAAAATTAAAAAATTTTAAAATTTTTTAATGTTTTTAATAAAATTTTCCCCTTAATAAAAAATTATGGCAAAAAAAAATTTTTTTAAAAATTTTTAAAAACCCTTTTTTACCAAAAAAGGTTAAATTAAAAAATTTTAACCGGGTTTTTAAAAAATTAAAAATTTTTTTTAAAAATTTTTAAAAAGGTTTTTTTTAAAAATTTTTTTTTAAAATTTTTAAAAAAAAAAATCAATTTTTTAAACAAATAAAAAAAAGAAAAAAAAATTTAAAAAAAAATTTTTTTTCCCCCTTTTTTTTAAAATTAAGGGTTTTGCTTTTAAAAATTTTGGGTTTCCCAAAATTTTTTTTCCCAAAAAAAAATTTTTTAAAATTTGGGAAAAAGGGGTTTTAAAAAAAATTTTTTTTTTTTAATTTTTAAAACCAAAAAAAAACCCAAAAAAAATTTTTAAAAATAAAAAAAATAAAGGTTTTAAGTTTTCCTTTAAAAACCCCTTTTGAAATTTCCCTAAAAAGGGTTTTTTTTTTCCTTTTTTAAATTTTTAAAAAGATATTATTTTTTTTCTTTTTAATTTTCTTCAAAAAAATTTTTTTAAAAAAATTTTTTTTCCTAAATTTTTAAAAAACCGGGGTTTTTCCCCCAAAAAATTTTAAAAAAAAAAATTTTTTTTAAACCTTTTAAATTTTTTTAAAAAAATAAAAAAAAAATTCCCAAAATTTAAAAAAACACCAATCACCAAAAAAAGAATTTTTTTTTAAACCCAAAAAACCGGGAAAAAAAATTTTTAAAAAAAGGAAAAAAATGAAAATAAAAGGGGGTAAAAAAAGGGCCCCCCTGAATTTAAAATTTTTTTAATGGGAAAAAAAATTTTTTGGGGGTTTTCATTTTTTAATTTAAAAAATTTCCGGGGCGGGAACCGTCAGACTCGGTTTCCCGCCCGCTCATGATGCAGTCGGAACAGCAGATACGAAAATATGACCAAATGCTTAATATGCTATTTACTTTTTATGGATCTATTCTTTTGTCTTCTTGAATTTGAGATTTGCGGATGTAAGAATATAATAAGTTAATAGGAAATCCCCTCTTCGTAAAGTTTTCACTTCTGTCTTGTCGTCTTAAGCATACACCTTAATTTTATTCTCTAAAATCGGTTTAAAATTTTTGGAACAAAAATATATATCCATCTGAAAACTAGAATCTAAAAAAATTTTCATATTTTCCCCCAAAAATTTTCACCCTGGGATAAAAAGAAAATTTTTTTCCCAAAATTATTTGGTCGAAAAAATGTTCCCAAAAAGAAATTTTCGGTATTTTTTGCTAAAACAATTTTGGGAAAAATTAAAAACCCCCCATGGAAAAAAACCCGTTTTCCCGTCAATTTGGAAAAAAAAAAAAAATTGTTTTTTTTTTTAAAAAAATTGGTGATCGCTGCTTTTAAAAAAAAAAATTAAAAAAAAGGGGGGATATCTGGGCATACAAATCAAATATTTTTTTTTTTTCCTCGATGATTTTTTTAATTTTAAAAAAAAAAGATATTCACTTTCAACAAGATGCTGCCCCTACCTATAATGTTCCTCGAATAAGATAGTATTTAAATACTCACTTTAGAGACCGTTGGATAGGAACACATAGACCTATAGGGTGGCCACTACGATCTCCGGATCTAGCACCTCCAGATTTTTTTTTCTTTGGGACGTATTGGAAAATAAAATTTATGAAAAAGTTTTCTTAACCCGGTAATAACTTGATCAAAGAATTCATGAGAAATTTGCAGAAGTAAAACAATTACACATCATGAATGCCCTAAAATCCATTCGAAAAAGATGTCAAGAGTGCATTGAAAACAACTGAGGTACTTTCGACCATTTGCGATAGGTATAGACATTACCTTACAAAAAAGAAGGCAGACATCAAAACTTTTAAATTGAAAGTGGCTTAAAGTATTTTTATTAAAATTTGACAGAGATATGATTTTTTAAATAATATTTTATAGGTAAAAAATATTTTTATCAAATAAAAAAAGTTGTTTTATAACGTTATTTTAATATTAAAACATAGAATAATATTGTGGCACGAAAATATTACGTTTTTTGTTAAATCTATAAACAGTTTTATCGTAAATATTTATAGTGGCTATACATTAATAAAAAAAAAAACAAAACAAAAGAAAAAGACGTATAGTGTATGACCTTTCTCTCTCGCTCCTGTGTGCTGATTGACAGGAAAGAGCCGATCAATCAGCACTCAGAAGGGGGATATATCTTCCCCACCAAAATGGGAAAAAAAATTTTGTGCCCGGATCGTTAAAAATGTATATCCGCGGATACGGATTCCAATACGGATATTTGGTGTCAAAATCCGTATTTTGTTTATTGTTTAGTGTGACACTTGGCCGCGTAGATAACGTTTGTGCATGATTATGGTACAAGAGTTAAAATAATGTCTACTAAGAAGTTTTTTAGTGTAATTTAAACAAACTTTGAATATTTGAAAAAAGATAGAATGTGGGATAATACAAACCCAAAATCAATAAAAATTGACTATTTGATTGCTGAAATATCAATTTGAAATTATTTAATTAAAAATGAATAAGGCAAAAGATCCGTGAAAGATCCGCGAGAAAAGAAACGGATACGGATCTTTTTTCTTCCTCGGATATCCGCGGATACGAATACGGATATCCAGAACATCACTTTTTAAACCCAAAACATTTTTCTCTCTCAGCGCTTGTTCGCACGGGCCCAAAGGGGAAGCTACTCTAAACCCAAAAAACCAAATCTAACATTTTTGTTATTGTTTTTCTTAAAGGATAAAAGTATTTTTGAATTGATTTTTTCTATAAAGTATTAATGGACTGTTAGAGCCATTATTTTAGCGTGTTTGATGGCAGTAGAGTTTTTGTTTTTGGCTTAAACAATAGTATATTATTCAATGAGCATGTTCTTATAGCTATTACATGCGAGAAGAATACTATACTTTTTCTACGACTTATCGTTTGTACAGTGAGTTACATAGCTGTCTAAATTACCTTTTTAATGATTTATTATAGCTGCATTTTAATTAAATTTTTCGGAACTCAAACAGATTCAAACCCGCAATTTTTCTGTCAGGAAAGAAAAATTATTTTTATACACTATCCTATAGGTCCGGATTGTGAAAGATAAAATTTTTTTTTATAAATGAAATTTGTTAATAATTTTTTTATTTTTTTCGATATTACAATTATTAAAGGTCGACTTTTTTAAACTTAGATATGTTAAGGTGTTATTGATCTTAAAGACGTGTATACGTCGTTTGATGCTACTATGTAGAGGTCATCGAACCCGTGAGTAATGGATCATTACTCACTGGTACATAATAGGTGTTATTATCTATTCAAAATTAGTTAACAATAAGCATATTATTAAACAGTCATAGAAAAAAGTGTTTGCTATACTGGTTTAACAGGCACAATCCCATTCCTGGAACCAAGACATCTATAGAACCAGTTAAAAGTAGCAAAAAATATATTAAAAGTTGAACTTAAACACCTTGTTTTTACCTTAAAAATAAAGGCTTTTTTACGATTTTTTTAAGATGTAAATTAGGACTTGTTCTAAGTAATTTGCTCACATTTTTGATATAAATTTGATCGCAAAAATGTGTTGAATGCCAACAAGTAATTATATTGTTGATATTCTTTCTAGGCGCAGAAATGTTATCAAAAATGTTACCGTGTCACACAGGCTTAATATAGTTACTTAAAATGTTTGATTTTAGCAAATACAATTGATTCGTTTAAATAAAGCCTAAAGGCTGATAACAGCAATATCATTTTAGGTTTTTAACTGTTGTTTATATTTGTTATCAATTTCGTCAGATAGTGAGCCGATATATCAACATCAATCGACAACTATAAAGATGAACTTTTAAAAAAAACAGGCT